>PVJO010005192.1:0-101036 GCA_004026905.1 Hystrix cristata
ACAGACTTTTGAGGCACATTCTCTCAGGGCCTCCTCCCAGGCTGAGAACCTAAAACACTTCCCCTGACGTGGAGGCTTTCTGGGCTCCCACACCGAGATGGGGACTCACCTCCCTCCCTGGTCAGCTGAGAACCAGAGTCGAGATGCCTTACAGTTGTACTCCACATCCAGAGCACAGGAGAGTCTCATTTCAGTAGCAGCCACCTCCACTTACCTCTATTCCTCCCTCTTTGCCTGGCCCTTCTGCTGTGGGCAACTAGGGGTGATAGGACGCTCGCCCAAAGTCTAGTATTTTCTGTTTGCCACTTTCCCCTTTATCCTGGAAGCTTGTGTCAGCCCTGAGGCACTACAATCAGCTGCTGGGCCCCACTGAGAGCTGAAGTTCTGGGCTGCAGATGGTCTCTGTGGCCCGCTCAGTCTTCTCCTGTCTAGATGTCAGAGAATTAGGTTCAATTGCCACCTTATGGGACATCATGAGGGTGGAGTGGGATATCCCAGGTAAACCCTTAGCTTAGCGTGCCCTACTCAAGCTCCAAAATCTTATAGCCCTCCGCTTAAGGTTGTTTCCCTGGAGCCTGCCCAGAAGGGCTTGTGAGACTAAGGACCTGGCCCTGTGCTCCATGTACCTCAGGAGAGAGCCCATTGGGGCAGCTGCTAGAAACCCTTCGGGGACAGCCCCGTAACCCCTGCTTCTGCTCTGAGGGCCCACAGACCCAGGTGGCCTCAGCACTGAGCTCTGCAGGACATGGCCCAGGGCCTGGGTACAGTAGTCTTGGTGACCCTGACAGTCAAGTGGGTACCAATGGCAGCCTTGTCCTCTTCCAGTCTGACCTGTGACTGCCTAGGTGTCCTCATGTACAACATGGGATTAAAATCTGTGTCTGAAATGTTCCATGTGATTTTAAAGCTAACAAACACAAAGCAGCTGCTCAGAGCCCAGGAGCTCAAAAGGCAAGAAGGTGGAAGAGAGCTGAGGGGCCTTGCCTGGATCCTTCCCCCAGCTGCAAGGTCCAAGGGCAAGTAAGGTTCAGGCAGTGCCAGCACAGGTTCACTATGCACTCACAGACATCAGCCTCACACTGACTTCCAGGAAGGCAGAGGAATTTGGCTTTCTCTCCAGAAAGGCTGGACGATTCCTGGAAAGCAAGGTGGGGGCTTCAGTTGGAGGAAAGGCTAGTGACTGAGAGTCCACAAAGAGACTATAGCTCAAGCCCCTGGCCTGCTGAACCTCAATTTCCTTACCTGTAGCACAGAGTTCTCTGGGTGGTTCAAACCCCAGCAATTTATCTGCAAACTGACCTCAGAGAGTAGGACATCTGACCTCTGCCCCAGACACATGCCCCAGAAGGCTGCAAGAGGCATGAGGTGACATTCTCTGCTCTGAGAGGCAGAATTCCTGGTGGAGACCTGGGGATCAGAGCCCTGGGCCCCCACCTGGCCAGGCTAGGCCTACCTCCCAGAGGACCGGCAGCTCTGAGCTGTCTCGGCTGGGCCCAGGGCAGGTCAGTCCAGTTCAAGGCTCCCAATAAGGTAAGACTCCCCTCGCCTCTCCCATACTGTCAACTGTAACATCAGCCTTTCACAGAAAGGCTAGGTGGCTGAGGATAAGGCTCAGCAGTAAAACATTTATCTAGTATGCTCAAAGCCCTGGGTTCAAGCCCCAGTACTGCACAAAGAAAAGCAAAAATAAAAACTAGAAAGACCAGGACTATTGGGGGTGTCTGTAAGAAAAGACGTTCCCGGGATTTGTGAATTCTTATATTGTAGGTCTGATTCCTGTTTAGAAGACTAAAAAGTCCAAACATCCATCCAGATACCCTGCTCACCTCCCAGTCCTCTCACTCTGAGAAGGTGCCAGCTCTCTTCAGACACAGTGAGACGTGGGGGTAGGGCTGGGGCAGTTCAGGCTAGCAGCTTGAGGGATGGGTTTCCCACCCCTCCTCCACGGCCACACCGTCTCTCAGACGAGAGGTGCTCAAGGCAATGCGTCATGATTCTCTGGCTATTTCCAGGTTCCAATTCCAAAGCTACCTACTTCCATTTTTAGGTGTTTACAGCAGCATTCTACTTTAGGTACCAAAATTGTATCAGTGTTCTACAGCTGCTGTAATATATTACCACAAACTTAGTAACTCAGAACACCAAAAATTTATCATCTTATAATTCGGGAGGTTGGAAACCCAAAATCAGTTTCACTGGGCTTAAAATCAAGGTGTCAGCAGGATCATATTCTTCCCAGGGCTCTGGAGAGAGGCTGTCTGCATACCTTGGCTCACAGCCCCTTCGTCCAGCAACCACATCACTCTGACCTCACTTCCATTATCATCTCTTCTCTCACTCTGACACTCTTGACTCCTTCTTATAAAGACCCTTGTGATTACACTGAGTTTACTCAAATAATCCAGCACAGCCTTTTCATCTCAGAATTCTTAGTCACATCTGCAACACATCTTCTGTAGCAGAAGGCAACAGTTACAAGTTTTGAGGGATGACAACGTAGGTGCTTTTGGGAGGCATCGTTCTACCTACCACAGGAGGGTTAGGGTTGTTTGCCGGTCCCAAACCAGTCCAGAAATCTTACCCAGGGCGGAGGTGTCATGCCATTGCTCTACCCACTGTCTAGGCTGGGGGCTGCCCGCGGCCAAGAGCTCCAGGAAACCTGGAGCCTGCCCCTGTTGCCGCCAAGGACAGCCTGTTCTCCTGGCGTGGCAGTCGTGCAGAGATCAGGTGCACTCAAGCCCTGATGTGGCAGTGCTCAACTTGAACAGCTGCCTAGCTCAGGCAGGAAGCCAGGCCCTCATGGCTTCTTCTGCTGACCAGAATTCATAAGAGTTACCGACAGGTCAGAGGTGGGCCACATGGGAGTTCAGGCCTATTCTAAAACATGTTTACCCTGTCAGTTTATTGGTGGATGTCTACTGAGCTTGAGTATACCAGACTCCCAGGGGACCCCAGAGAGACGAGACAGGGTTTCAAAATGCATGGGACAGAGTATCACTGGCACCGGCAGATACGAGCCAGGCAGGCAGGGAGAATGGAGAGGTCAGATAGAGCAGGTATTCCACGGGAGGACTCATTTGCATTGCAGCTTGGGGTGGGGCATGGTTTGGACTAGTGGTGGTGAGCAAGGGCACAGGGACGGTGTGTTCTGAGAGTGAAGGGTGCTGCAAGGAGACTCAAGTCCAGGGCAGTAGAGAGAAAACTATGGGGGAAAGACATGCTGGTCTGCAGAGGTTAAAGCGTTCCCACCTGGGGCCAGTAGTGCTCACACCTGCCAGCAATGGAATCCTTTGTTCTGATGGCAGCGTACAGAGTACCCACAGAGCCAGGGAAGGGTCTCCAGGAACCTTCCGACAGCTGTTCCCTACCTCTGCAGACCCAGACTCTGCAGAACACGGGAACCACATCCAGGGCCTGGGAACAGGTGATGGCCCAGGGTCTAGTTGGGAGTAAAGCAGAAAAGGGTGTATTTCTTGCAGTCAGGAGTTTGGGAGTACATTTCAATAAAGAAGCTGGCTAAGCCCTGTGGAACAGCTAGGGAAAGTATCCAACTGTGAGGCAAGGCCTGTTTCCCAAACCATCAGAAGGAGGGATGGGATTTTTCTCCCAAAGCATCTCAAACAGGGATTCCTACTCCTCTTGCCAGGTTCTGGGCTCTGGCTGAAGACTCAGAGGGGCAGCAGACATGTCCCTCAAGGCCTCAGGGGCCTGTGCAGGCTACACTGTACCACTGGCTCCACATCTTCCACCTGTTCTGCCCCTAAGGCCTCCTGGATGTGTGCCACAAGAGGTGGCTCAAGTCTCTGGCTCTGGCCTCAGGACTGAGGGAGGGGACTGGGCAGGTGAGCCTGGTTTTCCCTGAGCAGGGGCCATGGGCTGGCTGCCTTAGCCTGGGCCTCAGTGCACTCAGATCCATGTTGGGAGGGGCTGGAGGAATGTGGGCTACCAGGACATCAGTCTCTTGGTTCCATCCCCAGAGGGCGGGGAGAAGTTAAGAGCCCAGGACTGAAATCCCTGTTGTCCTTTCTTTCTAGACTGCCCTGTCTCTGCCTGCCAAGTACCAGACAAACACAGAAGGCTACAGGGTCTTGCCTTCCTCTGAAGTAGGCTATGAAAACACCCACAATGTGCTGAGAAAGTTACACCCCGTGGGCTCTTCACAACCATCCTATAAAACAAAGCACTGCTCCCTTTTCTCAGGCTCAGAAGCCAAGGCTGAGTAAGTTAAAGTCATCTGCCCAAGGTCACATCCTGGCAAGGGTGGAGAATCCAGGACCTGAACGCATGCTGGCGTGGTTCCAAACTGCAGCTCAATATCCAGGGCCCAGTCAAGCCAGTGGCAGCAGGCTTGAGACCTAGTCTTGCCAGTCTGCTTGGCTTGGACCTTATCTCCAGCGGAGCTAAGTCCCACATTTTACTGGAAAGAAAGTTGTCCCAAAGGATGGCTCCTGCCCCACTGACCTCAGTTGCTCCTATATTGTCATTCTCCATCATTATACTCTCTTGGGTGCCACATGCCAGACACCAGCACTCTGGAACCTGCAGTCTGGCCTCTGCCAAGGCAAACGTGCTCCCAGCTACAGGGGTGGACAACACTCGTAGTAGGCAGAACTCCAGCAGCATAACTCTCCTAAATCAAGGATCTGACTTCCTGTCTCCACCTAGCCATCTCCTATCGTGGGCCCTCAGATGAGCCACATCTTCTCTTGGAACCTTGGACTATCTGTCTGGACGGTAGACATTCAGCTATCAGCATGCACCCTCTACTTGGCTGACTGAAAGTTAAACAAGGCTGCCGCTTTGCATTGCCCCTGGACTCAGAAGAACCATCTCCTCCACAGGAAAAGGATCTGCCTGTGGTTCCACTGCAAGACACAGCCCTGGAACTCAGCTGTCCTGGCTCCAGCAGAGGCTGCTGCCCACTACACACACTGTCTCTTCTTCTGGCCATTGTATTTGCACACTGTCTTAGGCCTATGAAAGTGCCAGGGTGGTGGGGAAGGTCTGTTGTCTGTCATGCTCTTTAGGCCCTACCCTGATGCAGCTTCATGCCAGCACTCACCAACCTAGAGGTTTCTCATTGGTGTCACACAGCCACAAATCTGCAGAGACCAGAGCTGGAGAGGAGGTCACAACTTGGTACTCACTGTCTTGGTTTCTCACTCTCCTCGGCCCCAACCAGGAAGAGATGAGTGAATTGAAACCTGAAGGTTAACCCAGAAGGGATGGTTAGCTAGAAGCTACAGGAATATGGGCACACCACTTGTCATCCCAGCTGAGGGATCACAATCGGGAGACTGAGGCAAGAAGTTCACCATGAGTTCAAGGCCAGCCTGGGCTACATAGTGAGTTCAAAGCCAGCCAAAGTGAGACCTTGTCTCAATAAACCAGTCAATCAATTAATCAGTCAACCAACCAATCAATAAAAGCTACAGGAATAAAAGTAAGCAAAAGCCCCACTCAGCCACGCAAGTGAAAGCTGGCTCAAGCTTTCAGTTACATGAATGTGAGCATGCAACCAGAATTGTGTGCTGAGACCCCTTAGTGTCATCCCCTCTTGGAAGCATGCTCAGAGCCTGGCCACAGTCAGGGAACTGTGCAAGATCACTGGCTGGTGAAGGACTAGTCTGTCCCAGGAGGGAGCTCTCAATACAGGGCCCTATGGTATCAAGGACAGGAGTGAGTGCCCTTCCCCCACCAGCCAAGGAATTGGCAGGCTTGCTGGAGCAGGAGGAAGCTCTCAACCCTCGTACTGTCCAGGGATTAGGAGTTGGGGACCCGTAAGCCATGATAACAAAACCACTGGGTTGCCACTTTTCAGTCTCTTGATACTTTACTGTCCACATTTCCAAGCATCTGCATAGCAATTCCACCAACAGGAACATGAAGCCACCTGCCCTCAGTCACAGCGATGTGATGGAGCTAGCCTGAGAGCCAAACTGTAGATGGCCTGATTTTTGCTGCCCCAGGATGGGCACCCCATCCTTGCTCCCAAGTCTCTCAGAAGTATGGATCATAAGGAATCACAGAACCATGGGAGTGCTGCAAGTGCCTAGTGTTCTAGAAAGCACCATCTACCACTCCAAGAAGGGTCATCCAGTCACTCAGGCAGGCTGGGGCTCTGGCCAGGTGTCTGCAGGGCAGCCACACTATGGCCCAAACCTCTGCACATGCAGGAACCGGGGCCTAAGGAGACAGGAACGAAAGCTGGTTAGTGCAGAGCTTCAGGGAGTGCACAGTGGGTGAAAACAGCACTCACCGTGCAGCTGGACAGTGGAAGGACCACTGCGGTTGTGGAACTGTGGGTGGGTAAGGCCTTACTTCCCACAGAAGTCCTTGCGCACAGCCACAAGATTGAGGTACAGATCAGGCCGACTTTGAAGCCAACTGCTGACAAGCTCTGGGTGCCTTGGGTCCACTTCCAAGAAGATGCTTCTATATGGGGAGGAATTGGGTCAGCACAATTGGGCAGGCTGGGACCTGCACTTCTGAGTTGCCTGGACTGGGAGAGATGGAGGCAGAGCAACTGCCAGGGTGTGCCCAGTACACACTGGGAGCAGAACGAGGGACAGACCCGGGAGACCTGTCTCATCCATACCCAGAGTCCTTCAGGAGCCGAGGTGCCAGGGTCAAGATGTCAGTAATGATGTCCATGCCTTCTTCCCCACCATCCAGGGCCACTGGATCCTCATAGCTGAACGGGTAAATGGTGGGGGTGAGAGCCTAGTTGATGGAGGGCAGGGTAGCATATGTCTGAGAAGTAGGGGCTCCCGGCAAGACTTCCACATTACACTCCAGGCTGAGATGCAAGTGTGAGGACCTAGAGGAGGTGGTCCGTCCAGATGGTAGGCAGCTCCTACATCCCAACCTCCTGTGGGCAGCATCCACACCAGGCAGAGCTGGGTATGGTGCTGAATCCCAATGACAGCCTGCCCCGGGACAGTGAGGTCTCCCCTCCACAGGGTGCTTATAATTGGTTTTGGTCTGGGAGGTCTAGAGTTGGCCCTGAGTACCTCTGAGAACCTGGAAAGGGGGAGCCAGCACCCTGGCTGTGTCACACTACTGCTCCCATTCAGGGGCCCCTCAGCTTCCCTTTTTATCAAGGCAGGATGCTTGTGCAAAGCCTGCAGGAGGGTTTAGTATAGGCTTTCCCATTATATTTTCATAGGACCTTAGATAAGCACCTTCCTTCTCTGGCCCTGTCTTCTGTAAAATGACACACCATTTACTGAACACAGTCTATGAACCCTCACTGTGTCCAGTGTCACTGAGGCTTCCCCGTGGCCTTGCAAAACACACTGCTTCCTCTTCGGAGGCAGGAAACTGAGGCTCGGAGAGGAGTCTCAAGTGGGAAGCAGGGAGGCGGAAGCTGAATCTAAGCAGGACCACAGGCTAGAGCATACAGTACTTCTCAACACCCTTGCCCCGCTCAACTGCCTCCTACCCCACCCCACCAGACTGTGTGGTCTTCCGGGGCAGCCCAGCCCCACTAGGCCTTCTCAGGCCCGCCCTACTCGACACCTGCGGATCTCTGGGGCCAGATGCTCCATGTCCTGGTGGAAGATGTAGGGAGGGTTGCTGACAACAAGATCCACAGGGCCCCACGGCAGAAGATGTATCCAGCTCCCTTCTGTGGTCAAAAAAGGAGACACACAGCATGACTAGCGCATTGAGAAAAAAGGTTGACATCTCCACCTGCCGTGTCCCTTGGGTAGTTTCTCTTCCTAACCCACATCTTGGACCTGTCTCTACACCTGATAAGCCGCACTCTAGCCAGTAGCCTGACCAGGAGTGTGCATGCTCTGACAGGCAGACTTTCACCCAGAATGTCCTTGCTCTCTCTTCTTCCTGTCGAAACCTCCTCGTTGAACAATATTTACTTCAAGTGCCACCTCCAGGAAGCTCTCTCTGGTTGCCTGGGTAAAGCAAGAGCCTCTTTCCTCTTCAAACCCACGGGCATTGCCACACTCTGCCTTACAGTCACGTGGTCTGAGAGCACATAGGGGACAGGCCCAGCCTGAGCCAGCTGATACCTGATGGCTGTCTCTCAGTCCCACCTTGTGTCAGGTGCTACATCACGTGTATCACACATCACGGAGGAAGCACATGAGTCTAGGGACCCCATGGTAATGTGACAGAGCCAACACCAGAACTGGAAACCTGAGGACACTGTGGAAGCTGAGGCTGGGTCATGCAGTCCTGACCACTTCTTTCCAGGCTGGATAAGGGTTGGGAGGGCACTCAAGTATTTTGGTCCCATGGGCTTTGTCTTAAGCCTCTGTTTATCTCTTGTCAACAAGTAAGCCCTAATAAAATTCACTAGTTACAGGGAGTTAAGAAGGTAAGAAAAACACTGTGCCTGGTCCTCTCCTGGGTCATATCAGCCAAGGAGGCAATGGCAACTTGTCCATCCTCAGTGAGAACTGGTCTGAGATGGCCTGTGTGCATGCGACTATTGGCGAACCCTCCCCCCATCTCTACAGGTGCCTTGTCCCCCCAGCAGCACCCAAGCCAGGATCCCCACTCCAAGCTAGATGGATGGGGGAGGGTACCTGAGGTCACATCGAGGTGGACAATCCAAATCCTGTCCTGCAACTGAAGCCTGGAGAGATGGGGAGAAGGGAGTAAGTATGAGAGGGGCAGACCCCTACCCTTGGCTACAAGGATGAGGCAGAATAGTGAACCCTTCTTAGATCAGCAAGATACCCCAGTGCCCACATCCACTCATAACCCTGCAAGACCAATGCCAGTCCACCCCTACTACATCTCCCTTCTTTGGAGCAAAAACCAGACACTGGTGGGTTTGATAGTGAATAAAGATCAAGTTCAGGCCCCAGGGTCCAATTCTCCCATGCTCCTCTCTGGCTCCCCAGCTCACCTACCTCTGAGCATTCTCACGGGTCAGACTGATGGCAGTTTCCTCTTTATCCACAGCAATGACTTGGCTCTGCCCCAAGAACAAACAATGGGAGGCAGAATGGTGGGATGTGCAGGTCCCACCAGGGGAAGGTGCATCTCCCACCGGTATTTCCCACGAGAGGAAGAAGATACACTCAACAGTGTTTCCCTCTCTATGGCCAGAGCCTTGCCAGACAGATGGGGATGACAGCTAGAGGCTGTGACCACGTTGGGCTGCGGACAGCCTTGTCCTTCCACATCTGGTCATCTCCCCCGAAGTGCTTCTACCAGAGGGATGTGGGGGAAGGACCCACAGGGGGCGGTGCGTGTCAGCCAGTTTGGGCAGAGTAGAGTAGAGGGGTGCAGAGGGAGTTTACCTCAGGGAGCTGAGTCAACAGGCTGAGGGAGATGGCTCCTGAACCACAGCCCACCTCCAGAATTCGGGGGCTATCTTGGGCTTCCATCACATGGGGCCTCCGGGCCACCTCCTCCAGTACCCATTCCACCAGTTCCTGTGAAGCAGAGGGGTCTGGATCAGAGCTGCTGCCAGCCTGGCCCCTGGGGTTCTTGGCAGAGAGACCCAACCAATTATCCCCTGAGTGAATGCAGAAAGGGGCTTGGCCAAAGCCAGGTTGACCTCAGATGGGGCCATGGGCAGGTCTGCCTGTGTCTTAATGCCTCAGGTTCCCCATCTGTAAAACTCAGCACAGTTGAACACAACCCTCTCCATGGGGATGAGCCACATTCATGAGGCACTGATCCTACACTTGTTGCATAGTAAGTGCACAATAAACCCCAGCAGAACCCCTCCCAAGATATTCTCCTGTTTTATGCTCACAGAAATGTTAAGAGCCTTATCTGATGGCTCCTGGCCACTCTGTGCCTGACCCAGCTCCTGGTGATTTCCTTGTATTAATCTGCTGGATCCTTACAACTAGCCCATGAGGAAACTGAGGCCCAAGGGTCAAGGCCCCACCTGGAGTCTGGTCTATGGCTTGCAGTGCTCAAGGATCAAAGACTGAGGGTTGTGGGTGCAGCTCAGTGGTACAGTATTTGCCTGGAAGGGGAGAGAGGGAGGGAAAGAAGAAGGAAGCAAGGAAGGAAGGAAGAAAGGAAGGAAGAGAAGGAGAAGGGAGGGAAGGAGGGGAGGAGGGAAGGGAGGGAAGGAAATAAGGAGCCAGGGGTTCATCTGTCCCTAGCTTCCTCACAGAGCTGAATTTGGAAGGCCCCCAGAGAGACTCTTAGGCCAAAGGGACAGAATTCCCTCTAAAGGGACACAGTCTTGCCTAAGTCCTCTATCTGAAGGGGCCTGTAGCACACACAGAACATGGGGAAAGTGGGCACTGGAGTAGGAAGAGGTGCCTGACTATATTGCACCCACCTTGGCAGTGGGAGGACATTCAGACTCTGTCACTTTGGATACAAAAGGCTTTTGTGTCCCACCCACCATCTGCTGCCTGCAGGGACTGTGTATGGGACAGTCTCCTACAGGGACTGAAGCCAACACAGGGCAAGGGTAAGGGTAGAGGGTGGCTGCTGTGCAATGGCTGAAATACTTCCAACCAGCAATGGAGTGGGGCCCTGAGTAGCCAATCACGGAGCAGGGAAAGGGCAGTGTAGCCCCTTCTGAAAGGTACCCTTTGGACGTGGGAAGTAGGAGCTTGGGAGTGGCCCAGAGTGTGTGGTCTAGAGCTGTGGTTGAGAGGCTGAGGTGAGGCACATGCTGAGAGGTCAGCAGGGCGAGGAGACTTGTCAGGGGTGTGAGCCTTTTAGTTTCCTGGTTACAGACTGCCCATTACAGCTGGAGGATGACCTGTCAGTCAGCCACACTGGTCAGCCACCTTTCAGAGATCTCTGTGGCCTCACAGAGGAGGGAAGTGGGGGAGGGAGGGAAGGAAATAATGAGCCAGGGGTTGATCTGTCCCTAGCTTCCTCACAGAGCTGAATTTGGGAGGCCCCCAGAGAGACTCTTAGGCCAAGAGACATATAGAGACATATAGCACCTATGTATGTGTCTACACCTTCGAGGGCCACGTCTGAGACTGCAGGACTGGGCCCCCAGTGGCCTCTTGTTCTCCGCCCTGTTCCAGATCACAGGAGGTTCATCTTGGTTATGGGACCATCTGTGGGGCACAGTGGTGATCACCTCAGAGAGTTAGAAAGGTCCTCTTCCCCAAACAGTAAAGACCCTTCCTCAGCCTGAAGCTGGGGTCTCTTTGGGGACACTGAAAACTGAGTTGGTCACTGGCCCCAGGTAGCCCCTCCAGGTGAATACGGGAAGAATTCAGGAGGATGGCGGGATAGAGGGCCAGGGGCATGTGGGCAGGAGGGAGGGAGCAGGCAGCTGCTGTTCACTGCCCCAGGGTGACTCCACACCCCTCTAAGAGGCTGAGCCAAGGTCTCAGCAGAACCCAGGTGCCATATGTACCCCCATTAGGATCCCAGGAAGGTAGCACCGCCTCTCCCAAAGACATTGTAGACAAAGCATTGAACATCCCAGCCCCCACACGACCTCACCACACTAGGCTGGACTAGATGGCTCGCACCCCAACCCTGGGTTTCCTACTGTACACACTGCCATGTGGGAGACTCAGCCACCTAGCACCCCCAGGGAAACCCCAACTTGTCAGGCCACAAGCCACTTGTGACTTTGTACTTCAGACTTCTGCATCCATCATCAGAAACTACTGTCAGTGGATGGAGAGAACAGTTACATGCTCCCTCCTCTGCACTCTTCTCCCCACTCCCTGCCACAGGCCACGTCCTCTTGAGTTCTTGGTAAAACGCCCCCGTCCCACTGCGGCTTCATGCTGGGGCAAACCTGGTGAGTTCTCAGAAATCTCTGTACAGTCGAATGGGGGCCTGCCTCTCAACCACAGCATCCCCCTTCCCCGTCTCTTGCAGCCAAGCTGCTTTCCTGTCCCACACCCACCCAAGAAAGGGGGGCCACATGGAAAGTGAAGCTCACTCACAATACGCAGAAAACCTGGACACATGGCTGGTGCCAGGTCAGCTCTGCAGTGACTCTAAGGTCACTATGAGGGCTGCCCTCCCATGCTCTGACCCTTAGCAACCTCAGAGGATGGTGACTGACCTCAGCAGAAGCCACATGTCTGGGGAGAGCCACAGGATGCTCTCCCAAAAGCCTGCAGGTGGCAGGTCATGTCCTCCTCCAGATGCCAACCCTACAGGGGACACCTCCATGTGAGGAATCAGGAAGTCTAAGTGCTACCCCCCCATTCTTCTCCCTGACAGCCCTATGGCTTCATCAAGGCCTCAGATTTCCTACTGTCCCTGCCCTAACACTGGCAGTGAGGTAAAGATCCAGTCTCCTAACCACATGATATGGTGGTGAGAGGGGTCAGAGGGTATCTTGGCTAGGGAACAGAAGCTGGAAGAGTGGGAGGGGGTCTGGAACCCTATCTAGGGCAGGTGGAAGGGGTCGGACCCTTCCCAGGAATGTTTGTGTTTCTAGAAACAACCTTTCATAGATTCTGGTACCCTCTGGCTTGCCCCTCAGCCCCATCCAGCTCTGTTCCACACCTGCCCTGGTCGGCTACCTCTCACTCTCAGCTCGGCCATTCAAAAGTAAGGGGGGGGGAGGGAAGATCAAGAAGGACCATAGAGAGCATCTCTCCCGAAATTAGGCTGCCTCACCAAGGGGGAGCATGTTTGGGTCACACATGTCTAGTTCTTGTAATCTGAGGGACCGACACATAAAATTACTGGGCCAGACAGTGGACTAAGCCAAGTCACAGATTCCCTGGTCTTAAGACCCAACCTGTTCATCATATGGACCCAGAAGGGGTAGTGACCTGCTTGTAGTTACACAGCTCATACCAGGCTTCCAGGAATCTAACTAGAACTCTTTCTACTTCTCCCATGCCTTTTTGCAGGGGGAGGGGAAGTTGCTAGGGATTGAACTCAGGGCCTCTACCACTGAGTAAAATCTCCAAGTCCCTCCAATGCCTTTTAAGAAGTTGCTAGAGAGCATTAGTTTCTCATGGGTTGAGAGGGCCATGGGCCTACAGGGTAGCTCCTGGGGCAACTATAGGAATAGGCTGCACACTTGGACAGCTCTATTTGGGATACTGTCAGTCCAGAGAGCGGGGGTGAGGCCTTGAGACACAAGAACAGTCAAAAGGACCCAACAAGAGTCCTCTGTATCCTTGGCCCCAGCCAGCCTAGCTAGCAAGGAAACACAAGGTCTGGAATGGCACTGCCCCTGAGAATGGCAGTCATGAGGTCCCAGCACCCCCTAGAGGAAGTCTGGGGAAAGACAGGCACCCTGAATTCCATTTCCATCCTGCTCCTGAATTCGTCTCATCTTCATCCTGTCCATCCTGACGGCACACTCACCTCTGTCTCCGGTCGAGGAATGAACACTGGGGGTGCCATCTTCAGACTGAGCCCCTGAAAGTCCCACTCCCCAAGGATGTATTGCACAGGTATCCTGCAGAGGGGGCAGCCAGATGATCATCAGTGCCCAAGCCAGGACTAAGCCTAAGGTAAAGGACACCATTTGTGGCCAAAGCTGCCAAGCAGGGCCATGTCTCAGTGCCCTGCAACATCCAGCATAGGCCTGTCTTCCATTCTTTCTTCCTAGTTACACCTTGGTCTCCTCTTGCTACTCCCTTACCCCAATACCTCCCTAGTCCTTAGACACTTCCCTCCTCCCTGCCATGAACTTGGTGGGGCTAGGGAAAGCTGTGTGCTCCCCACACAGAGCCCTCAGGAGTGACCCATGGGTGCTCACCTCTGCAATCGGCGGCTACACAGCTCCTGGACACACTGCAGTTGTTGAGGAGTCAGGGGTCGGGTCCAAAGTACTGGCTGCAAGCTCTGAAACTATCCCAAGAAAGAATGTGAATAGCTGGTTCCCCTAGCCCAGGGGCCCCAACCCAAGGTTTCTTATGGACAATACCTATGGGCCCAGCACTGGCCACCCTAGTCATTCCTGAATTCCTAGTATCAGCACATATTGTACGAATTTTTTAGAAGAACCAATACATATCTACCTAACACATTCACTCAAAAAAAGAAATCCCATCTATCTCAGCTAAGCACTCTTAGTGAGGCAAAATCCAAATGTCTCTTCCCCAGGGTCCTCCCACCTCCCTCTTCCTATACTCCTGATAACACTGCACTTAACTGTTTTGGCTCCAAGGACATGAGCCACGATGTATTCACTGGATTCTCGGGCCTCTGGGATGCCTCTCTTCTCAAAGACCCCTGTCCAGTGTCTGACCAGCTCTCTGGCATTCAACAGTCTGGGCAGAGGTGGATGGAGTGGCCACAAACTGAAGGCCTGGCCCTGGGTGCCTCCCCTCCTCCCCCTGGGGCCAGACAGAAGGGTCCACAGCATTCGGCCCCAAAGCCCCATGTCTTAGGAAAAGCCTCCTGAGTGTGACAGGTTCCTGTCTTCTTCGTGATGTCAGCCACTGAGGTAGGTACTGCAAACGGTCTCTGGCCCAGCTAGGTGGAGATGAGAGGTCACAGGCTCTGGTTTGCCTCCCAAATGGTTTTGGTCCTCAAAGTGCTTGCTGCCCTAAGGGGAGGGAGGGTAGAAGCAGGAGCTGTCAAAGAAAGGGCATCATCTTATTGTCACCTTCTCAACTCCACTTAGACCCTCATTCCATTCTTCTTGTCATGGCCACTTACATTTTTTTCACATTTTTGCCAACAAGAGTAGGTTCGGTCTCCATAGTTCAGTCTCCGCTAATAAGTAGACTGGTGGTGGGCCAGGGCAAAAGTTTAGGAGTAGGACAGATCTGTGTTTGGTGCCAGTGTATGTGACCTTGGGAAAATCATTATTTCTGATTTTCACTTTCCTCGTCCATAAAGTGGGGGAACTACAGTACCAGCCCCATGGTGAGGGATGCATTGGTCAATGAATGTCAAGGGCCTGGGAGGCAGCTCATCAAACAGCCAGGATGTGATGCTATATATCACCCGTGGTGCTCTTGGGAACTTGCTTTGCTTGGGAGGTTTGTTTATGCCATTCTGCATGTATTATCATTTGGATGCCAAAATTTTCCCTCTAATTTAACCTATAATCCCAGACATTAGTATAAATTGCCAACTAAAACATTTTAAATGTTATATTTAAATTGTCACAAACAAGTTTAACTGAAGGTTTAAAACCAGCTGTCTCCTTTACTTACAGAAAGAATAAGGTCTAAACTAGTATTTACTGAGCACTGCTAATTGCCACATCCTCAGAGACAAGCTGGCTCCAGGAGGGGACCCGACATGCCCAAATTCACCCAGCCAGGATGGTCCGAGGCATAGACACGGGTCTGCTGGACACCAGAGGCGACTATGCCCACCTGTGCGCTGCCCCGGGAAGAATTAAACCCAAGTCAGGGGCGCAGCCTCCCTCCCAGCTCCACATGGGCATTATGAATGACACAGGCGAGCTCTCCTCTCTGAGTCTGCTACCCCATCGGTACCACGGCGGGGGGCAGGCCACGTCTCAAAGCGGTTGCAGTCCACGGCGCGCTCATCCCTATCCCCACCTCTAGTGTCTACCTGTCACCGGGCTGTCCCACCCACCCACCGGCCTGGGAAACGGCGCGCGGATCGGCTCCCGGACGTGCGTAGCCTGCAGCGTCCCTCGGACTCCCCGCTTCCGGGTCGGCGCAGCTGAGAAAGGGCTCGGGCAGACCCGGCCACCCAGCTCCTGGGTTCCTATCGCCCCTAAGTTCCCCCCGGTAGACCCCGCAGGAGTGTGAGAGGTTCTGAACTCCACGCTCACCGCGCCCACAGCTCCGGACAGAATTGCAGGGATGTGTCTGGGGTACACACCTCTAGAGGGGTCTTTCTTAAAGTCGCCGCAGGGAGAGGACTCCGGTCCGGAACAGGGGTTTAGGGACCAGGCTGGGGAGATGCGTGGGCGGAACCAGACAGCAGGCGGCTCCAGGGCGGCAACACCTAAACGCGCCTGGGATCGAGGGCGGAGCCCGAGGTCTGGGGGCGTGGTCCACGTAGTTTGAAGGAGGGATTCAGTCCTAGAGACGGATCCCGGTGTGGGAGCAGAGCAGTGTCACTAATGAGGCTGAATGCAATGCCCAGCAGGGGACAGGCAGCGACCCTGCCGAGACCCGCTCTCGACCTCCCTCGCGTGTAGGATTTGAGTTGGCACCTCAAACCCGAACTGGGTTCGAATTCCGATTTTGTTGGCCACTCGCCGTACGGCTTTGTCCAAGTGCCCAGATGTCTCTGGGCCTCCGTGTTTTCTTCTAAAAAATTCATGGCAGCGTAGCCAAGTGTGACTTGTCGACACCTCCAGCCAGAATCTACTGATAATCACTGTTACCTAAACTACTGTTACAAACATAGTTTCCAGGCTCTGTCCCAGCCCGAGGAGCCGCGGGCACAGGCATTTGTACCTAGCTGCGCGGCGATCTCCATAAGCTCCTTTAAGACTTGCCCTTAAGAGGATGTGTGCGAGCTTCCCCCTGCGACGATCGTGCTGCAGATGGAGCGACTGTGAGTGATGCATGTAGCTCTTCTGGTCGAGCTGCCCAATGATGCCACCAGGATAATCATTCCATCGCGCGCCCACCTTCTCTGAACCCCTTTTCTAACCCAGGGTTGGAGTCACTTACCAAAAGCTCTCACCCCACACCCGAAAAGGAGCAGGACACCGAGCTACACGGAAGCAGCGTGCTCAAGGTCACAGTACAGCCCAAAGGACTCCCAGTCCAGTGCTCTCCCCAGCCTCCTCTGTACGTCTGCGTGGTTGTTGGTCCCCCCCCCCCGGGTGGAGTCTGTCCCGGTGCAAGTGGAGCTGGCCTGGAGCCCGCGTTGCAGGTTGACCGCAGCTGCTTGAAGGAGGGTCTCAAAGAACTGAGACTCGGCTCTCTGCTCCCGATTCCCGCTGTGGGCGGAGCCATATCCGAACGACGGGCAAGCGAGCCAATGCTCAGCGGGTTCTAGGCCTGGTAGCCAATCGGGGGCCGGGGCGCGGAGAGGGCCGGAGGCCGGGCGCTGGGCCTCCGGGGATCCCCCGAGGCCGCTCGGCCCGGCCCACCCCGCCGCGGCCCGGCCCTGCCCACCCAGCCCAGCTGACGGTCGGCGCTTGGTCACCGGCTCGAACCGTGCAGCGGACCTCAGGCGGACCTGTCGCCCCCACGCCGGGCCTGGATCCCGCCCTGGCCTCCCGCCCTTCGCCGCCGCCCGTAGCCTCTCTGACTGCGCTCGGAGTCCCGGAGAGGATTAAGTAAGTGCTGAGATCGCCGCTTCTGTGCGGGAATGGATGAATCCCAGGGTCGTGGAGGCTGGCATGAGATCGAGGCAGGGAGGACGGAGGGACCTGGCGGAGAATGGCTTGCGGACCCCTTCCATCCTTTTTCCGTCCTTTCCTTTTGGCCCGGGTGCAGGCCCAGAAAGTGGCCATCAGGGTTCCTTCTCCTTCCGTTGGAGGAGTCAACCCAGCCCCAGCGCCTGTTAAGGGTCTGGCCCAAGGTGTCTGGAGTCAGTGGCAGAGAATAAAAGAGAACCTGAGACTCCTTACCTACCCCAGCTGGAGCAAGAGGGCTGAGAGGGATGGGTCTGCACTACCCATGTTCCTCTGTCAACTTTGCCCTTCCTGAGGGTCGTCATGGGTGTGTGTATATCTCACACACACCCATGCACCTGCACAAGGAGGCACCTAGGTATACCCATGAGCAAAGGGACGCACACGTGCAGCCGTGAGCTGCAAACCCCTCCTCCCTGTAGACCTGCCCATCTGCGGTGTGGCTGGGATTCTTCTACCCACCTTACCTGGCGCTCTCTGGGCTGGACAAATCTCCTGCCTTCTGCTTAGAGGAGGAGGGAAGGTAAGAAGGCAGTTCCGAGTGGGAATTCCATCCCTTCCTCTGAAGATATACTCCCCTCGCCTTGTTTCTTGTCCCTAAGACCCCCAGTTCCCCTGTGAGAGGAGGGTATAATGATCCCCAAAAGCCTGTGGCGAAGTCCTGCCAGGGGACCTGGCCTAGCCTCTCCTTCCTGTCTTCTGGTCTCTCCACACCAGGCTCCACCCCCATCCTAAGTGTAGACTGGACCACGTAGCAGACTGGTCTGGAGTCTCCTGTGGACTCCCCTTTATGACTGGGTTGGCCAGGGAGAGAAGATGGAACATTTACTGGATGCTCACTGTGGGCAGGGCTTGTGCTGAGCTAAGTCTTTTCTGGGGGCCTGTTTATTCTGACATTTCAGTAACCCTGTAATGTTATGAGTTATCCTTACCACCTTCATTTTAGACTCAGGAAAACTGAGACAGAGGTCCCCTAGTTAAGTCGCTGAGCCAGAATGGATTCAAACCCAGGCCTGTCTAACTCCTAGGCAAATGTTTCCTTCCAAGGAAAGAAAAGGCTGCAGTTTTTTCCCCAGGTAGGGTGAGGGACATGGGGGACAGGGACTGAGAAGGTGGGGACAGGAGGAATGGAAGGAGGTAGAGGTTATCATGCAGAGGAGGGACTTTTTCTTTCAAACATCCCCACTACCTTTCTTATCTTCTGGGTATGATCACTATGAACATCTTATCCACAGAGGCAGTGGGGCTTAATTTTCATGTTCCCAAATCCACAGAAACTGTACGTATAGAAAGCATGTGTCCTGCTGTCCCCTGAACTTACCTTTGACCTTGCTCTCAAACCTTTACTTTCCCAGTGGATTTAGAACCTTGAAGAGCATTGTTTATCTCATGGCCACGGCCCTGTCCTTAGTCTCATGTTTTTATTCTTTTCTTTTCAGTACTTGAGGAGACAGGGGGTTCCCTTTATCAAGGAGGCCACCACAGGTCACAGAAGCCACAGGCTGGGGTGCTCCTGATGCCAGAAATAAGTGGGCAGGTTGATTGACCACAGGCGCCTCCCAGAATCGGCATGAACTCCAGGATCCCATCTGCTCGGGGCTGGTTCAGCAGCCACCCACCCACCACTGAGCCTGCCCTGGAGCCTGCCACTGATGGACCTACCTCTGAGACCCTCAGCCCAGAAGCCACAAGCTTCAATGACACTAGAATTCCTGACTCGGCTAGTGGTGCAACTGGCGTGGGTACCATGCTTCTGTCCTTTGGAATCATCACAGTGATTGGCCTGGCTGTGGCCATGGTGAGAGCTGGGGCAGGTTGGGGCTGGTCCAGAAGGCATTACACTGGGGAAGGGTGTTCAGTGCTTAGGTTTGTAGAGAATCCAATCAGAAGACAATTGTCCATTAACTACAATGTAATGCACCATCCCCACCCCCCTGAGATTCGTCTATTGGGGCCAAAACCAGAGAGACAATTCTTCTTGGAAGAACCAGAAATGATTCTGAAGAGTACATGGTATTTTAAGCTGGGTGCAAAGGCCACATAGGTTTGGAGAGGTGGATGTTCCATATGGAAGGCCTTGACAGGCAAAATGTGGAGGGAAGCAGGAGGGTCTGTGAGAAGCAAGCAGGATAGTGAGGAAACTGGGTGTGGGGGTTGCAAAAGAACAAGGGGCCCAAGGGTGGGCGGGATGGATTGTGGGATGCAGAGCTCAGGGAGGATGCTGTGCACATGGCAGGCCGTTGGCATTGTTCATTCATTCATGCACTTGACAAGTGTTTACTGGGTATCTGCTCTGGACCAGATCTTTGGGCTGGAGAGACAAGGTCCTACCCTGTGGTTCTTATAGATAACAGGTTAAAAACAAAAAGGTTTTGCTTTTTGTTGTTGTTGTTTGTTTTTATCTAGACCAGATGGCCAGGGGCAGCTAAGGGGTCAACCTTAAAGCTGAGACTTGAGGAGGGAGCCTGGCCTTCATGTCATAAGAGGAGCAAACTCAGGCAGCTATGAGAACAGAGCTGGGGAGAGGGCTGTATGTATCCCCCTAGTGATACCTAGGGACTCACAATGTTACTAAGGGACTACTGGAGATTGTACAAGCTGAAACCAGAGAAGGTGGGAGTGAACCTGGGTGGCATTCTGCCCATTGTCTCTTGCAGGCTGTGGTGCTGGCGTTAGACTCAGGAGCATGTTGCTGTGACAAAGAGGGCTGAGATGCCACCCGTGGCCTGACTGGAGCTACTGTTAAGCCAGGGTCACCATATGGGCCCTGCAGGCACCGGTCCACTGCCAGGGAACAACTGCTGGCCGCTAAGCAGGGCCAGGATGTAACACATGCTGAGCAAGGCCAGGGCTGAGAGGGCTCTTGGGCGGGTGTGAGGCAGGCCAGTGTTTTCCCTTCGAACCTGCATGGAGGTTAAGCAGACCGAGGCACCCTAGTCTCAGGAGCAAAATGCCTAGAATCTGCCCTTGTTACTCTTGACAAAAGATTTTGTCTTAGGAACTCGGTAAAGTTCCTTGGTATTTGTTCTAGGGGAACATTCAGAGGGCCAAGGTGGGTGACCTTCCAACCAAAGGTAGAGAGGTGGGAAGTTGCAGGACAAAGGCAGTGGAGAGCAAGGAACAGCTCCAGGGCAAGGGAACAAGACATCTCCAGGTGCTACCTGAGGGCCAGCCCTGAGCTGGGCCATGGGCACAAGGAAGAACAGGAGAATGCCAGGCTCATGCCTTACACAGAAGGAAACAGAGGTTAGTGTGGGCAGGACCACTGGGGGAGGGCTTCCTGGAGGAGGTAGGAAGCTTTGGAATGGAAGTGGGGTAGGAGTTAGCAGTCGGGGTAAGAGAGCAGCAGGACAAAGGAGTAGAGATTGGATGGAGGCCTTTTCTGTAGATGCTTGTGACTCACAGGCCACAGGGGAGGGAGGAGGGTTTAGGGAAGAGGCCACGAGGACAGAGGTCACAGGGTACTGCAGCAGGAGCTGTTTACCTGGGATCTGCAGGGACTTGCCCAGAAGACCCAGGGAGAGCAAGGGGCATCCCTACACGGACCCCTACAGGAAGTGTGGGAGGAAGGGACACGTGACTTTCTTTCCAGGCTTTTGGGGTCCTGCAGGAGGACTTCTGGGCCAGGCTGAGAACTAAACTGAACCACGTGTGGGCTCTGAAGAGTATGGGAGCCACAGAAGGTTTGGGACAGACTCAAGATATGGCTTTTCCCAGGCGAAAACAGTCACATTCCTGATAGTCAGAAGCTGGCAGTTTGGGGAAGAGCAGGATGGTGGCGAAGGTGCTTGGCATCCCTATCCACAGTGGTCTCCTGAGCCTTGGCCTTTCTTCTCCTCAGTGCTTGGTATCAGGGCTTCCAGGTCCAGCCAGAGGGCCAGAGGTTTTCAGACCGCCAAGCTCCCATTTCGTGTCTTCACAATGACAGCCAGGACGAGGGCTTCCTTAGTTTCCTCCGGGGTCAGAGTTCTGGGGGCTTAACCTCGACCCTGACCCTGAGGGCCATCAGCCTCCCATTGGCCCCCACCCGGAGCCTTCCCTGGGCTGCTGCTCTGAGGAGTGTGGCCATGGCTGGTCAGTCCGCTGTTCTTTGGCCTGTATGTAGCTCTGGGCCCGAGGAGAGTTGAGAGGGCTCACAGGTAGATGCTGAGTGGCTGGACACTGTGGTAGACACAGCCAGAACTAACTGTGTGGTTTTTGCAGGCGGGCTCCTGAGGTCGGGTCTGGCTCCCACGCTGAGGCCCCAGGCCCAGTCTGGGCACCAACAGTATTCTTAAATATGTCAAGCAGAGGCATGAATGAGAGAAGACTGTGTCGCTGGGATGGGGACCTTGAGGACTTGGGACCCACGGTTTCCCACCCTTCGACCTCAACATGCCACCCATCTGTGGGGCCTTCCTGATAGCTGAGACCTGCTTTCCTCGCTGTCTCATGCCATTCCTTCTCTTGCAGGTTTTGTACATCAGAAAGAAGAAGAGGTAATTTCCCAGCTGCTGCCCAAAACTCCAGCCAGTGGGAAGCACTGGGCCGGCTCCAGAGGACACAGGTTCCTCTGCCTGGCCAGATAGCCAGGGTCTCTTCTGCCCACTCAAGGATGGGGGTGACCACTTCCCCTCCAGAAGGGCTGAGGGCCCCCACCAGGGTCTCATCTGCAGGCCAGGTGGATGTGAATATTGTAGGTAACTGGGAGTAACCCTCGAATTGGGATGAGAGGAAGAGGAGAGACGGTAGGAATTACCTTCACCTAACTGCCCTGTCACCCTTGCCCTGCTGCCCTGAACTGACTGCCCCTGACGCCCCTCCCCCAGCCCAGCCCCCCGGAGGCTGCAGATTACAGCAAGGCCCTGACTCAGGCTGTCCCTGGGGGCCTCACAGCCAACAGCCACGTAGCGCATGGTGCCCCCCCCCGGGGGAATCACTAACTGCTCCTTCCCAGGCCACCCATCTGAGGACAAGCATTGGTACTATACATACGAAATATCTGTTGTTGAATTCCAAGGGAAATCTTGGGCCCCTTAATACGATTGTGTGCTATGGCCCAGCCAGCTGGTAGGCAGGGTTTGGAGGGCTAGCAAGAGAGAGAGGGAGGGCCTGGCCTGCCCCCCAGCAGCCTCTGCTCCCACCCCCAGGTTGGAGAAACTGCGCCACCAGCTCATGCCTATGTACAACTTTGACCCCATGGAGGAGCAAGATGAACTGGAGCAGGAGCTGCTGGAGCATGGGCGGGATGCAGCTTCGTTGCAGGCCACACAAAGCAAGGTGGGCATTGTCCAGGCTCCCCACCCACCCTGCAGCCCCTGTGCCTCCTGTGCCCTCCCCTCTGCCCTTTCCATGCAGCCTGCCAGCACCTGCCAGGTGGTCGGGTACCGCTATTCAGTACATGGGTCTTGTTGAGTTTGTTCAGAAACTGGTAGAATTAATTGCTCCATGGCCACTCACAGACACACTCCACAAGGCCAGGCCCAGGACAGCCCTGGAAACCAGCGTAGCTCTGCCCTAATAGCCCCATCTGCTGATCTTTGAATTCCCATTGGCATTTCTGAGCCTAGTTTTCTCATCTGCGAATGAAAATCCTACTTCTGCTCTGTGTACTCCCACATACTGGCTGGCAAAGCCAGAAAGGACTAATGGAAGAGATCACTGGGGGCTGGGACTCTAGGTTCCTCTGCTCCCTGAAGACCCATAGTCCCAAGTCACTTGTGGATGGGGTCCTGCTCTTGAGCAGTGGCGTCTCCAGCTAGGTTGGTGGATTCCTAATCACGGTCAGGCCGCAGGCCTGTGGAGACCTCAGCCAAACTCACCTATATCCAAAGGGATGGTCCTTCTGTCGGCATCCTGCCAGAGTCACAGCTATCTGATCACCTGCCACCGTTTCCTCAAATCACCAAGGGCCAACATGTCACACAGAGGCTGGGGCACCCCTGCCCCATCCTGCCTCTTTGCATCTTTCCAGATTCAGGATGAGTTCAGACTGGGAGTCAGGAGACCCCCTTGGTTTTGCTGCCAGTTCCGTGTTACCTGGGTCAGAACACATTGTACTCTTGGTTGTTTAGAAAAATCACACCAAGAACCTTGGTCCACCCGGCCTGCAGGACTGCCAGCCATTTGACAGTTGTTTCCCGTGCACCTCCTTGCGCCTGTCCTTCTACTGGGATGGGCATACAGAGTTGAGGTCTCTCCTGCTAGGAGAAAGTGATGCATGTATAATTAATTCTTCATGAGAGCCCACAGGAAGTGCTGCCAAGGTGACAGGGCAAGCAGGGATGGCTGTTGGGGAAGAGTCAGCCAAGGCAGGTCACATTTCCAAGCTGAGCTTGCAAGAAGGGCATTCCAGGTTGAAGGCAGAGCTGGTGCCAAACACAAGGAGGCTCCAGGAAGTGAGACTGGAAGTGACCAGGCCAGAGAGTACATGGCCATGCTCACAGTCTCTGATGCCCTTCTCTCTCTCCCTGCAGAGCACTCTCCCCTCCCAGGGCCCTCTGCAGAGACCCAGCCGACTGGTGTTTACTGATGTAGCCAATGCTATCCATGCGTGAGTGGCCCGAGGACAGGCCTGGACCTCTGCTAAAGACACCTGCCACAGTGCCCACAGAACCGCCCACTCCCTGATTGTCAAGATCTATTCTCAGGACCTGCCCTGCCAAGACAGGAAAGGGCTGGCCAGCCTCAGCTGTTCTGTGGACCCACCTGCTCACTCTCCATGCCAGCCGTCTGGCCACTGACCTTTCCTGACCTGACACCCCTGGCATGGAGGGCATCCTTCATACCAGGCAGATCGAGAACTACCAGATTCCTTGTCTCCTGGCCACACCCCTCACATCAAGGTCTGCTTCTCTAATGTGGAAGAAATGGGGAGAAACATCGAGTGGGAGGGGAAGCAGGAGAAGGGAGGAGGGGATGCTCCTCTGTCATGGAGAGACCTGGTTTCTTGAATCTGGGGCTTCCTCTGAGGTCTTGTGGAAAGAGGCCACAACCCAGGTCATGGAGACAAGGTAGGACGGCACCTGTTACAAGTTCTGAGAGGCCCAGGATGGAGCTGAAACTGCCCAGTAGGCAAGATGCCAGGAGAAGGGGTGCTCACACCCAAGGTCAATCCAAATTACAGAACAGCCATAAGGTCTCCCAGCCACATATCCCTGGCAGCCAGCTCTCTGCTGTGCCCAAGGAAGGGTGGAAGCTGAGGAAGAAGGAATTGGGGGAAAGGATGTGACGGGATGTAGCCCTGAGACCTGCTGAGAGGCCTCACACACTCACACAACTAGGCCCACAAGCAGACACATGCCTGGCCCCGCACAGGGGATAGGATGGAGACCTCTGCATGGCCTCCACCCTCCAAGTCCACCTCCATGCCGTGGTATGTAGTGGGGCATCAAGGTAGACCACTTCCTCTGACTTCTGTGATTGGGGGTAACAAGGAAGAGGGAAGCAAGACTGTCCACTACATTTCTTCACTGGGCTCTGCAAGATGGCTCCTTGTCCCTATCGGGGATCTGGGGCTCAAGGAGATATCTGAGGGCACCCAACACAGGCTGTAGGTTCGTGGGGAAGCTCCTCCTTCCTCAAAGGGATGCCTTTTGGGGAAAGAACCTAAGAAACCTAGTCCATGTTTTGGGCATCTCAGTGTCTGTCGAGTAAGGAAGAGGGTCTCTGCACCTTGGCCTCCTCTTTAGCGTTGGAGGGTGGTGGCTGGTGCCAGTGACATCGGGGCAGGGCACTGGGCAGAAGAGACCTCAAGGGCCGGGCGAGTCTTCTGGGCATGCATGCACCCACGAGTGTGCACACAGGCATGTCCCCACGCCCTGCCTCACCACCATCCCTGTCCTTGGAGGGGACACAGAGTAGCACCAATGGGTCTTTCTTTGGACAAATACCATGCGTCGGGAGGTGACAGCCTAGGAGGCCCTGTGGGGAAAGTTCTCAATTTATTTCCTCTAGATGCTATAAATACATTAGCACTTGAGCAACTGGAGGGCTGTGGGTAATTTAGGATGCACAAAAAGCTGTAATTTAACTCGCAGTATCTCTATGTGAAAGCATTAAAGATGTAATTAAGATGTTTATATGAAGAGAGTGGGACCTGTGATACTGAAGGTGTGAAACTTCAGGAGGGAGCATGATGGAGGAGGGGCTGTGGGAGGTCTGGAGATAGTCACTTGGATCCCAGCTATAAGGTGGAAGTTCAGTTGGTTTTCCTTCATCTGTCTGAGGACAGGCTTCTGGCTCTGAGTTCAGAGCCACTCTGGGGTCTTGTATCTTGGCTGTGGATTTGCCTTACAATACCTTCTACTTCCTGGGCTGGAAAGGACCTTGTGGGACCAAGGGAGGGAGGAGGCTTCGGTCCCAAGGATGGGGCTAGGGTAGGAGTGGTTTGGCACCTCAGAGTCCACAGGAGCTGGGTCTGAAACACCAAAGAGAACAAAGTAACACGGCCTTCTTGGGACACAAGGGCATAGGGTATGGGTAAGGGCTGGGAAGCCATTAGGGTTATCTGTGTAGAACTCACCTGTGAGATTCAGAAAGTTTTGGAGAAGAATGACACTAGGATGACCATAGTGGTTTTCTAAGGAACATCCCAGTTTTAGCCCTGAAATTTCCACAAGCCAGGACTCGGACTAACTGAGCTGAACCAGAGAGCTGAGCCTCAGACTAACATGGAAACAAGGTATGTAGGGGAGACCCCAGACCTATGGTGGGGAGAGGGCTCTTGGACAGGGCCTCAGGTAAAACTGATGACCAGGCACCCCATGGGCTGCCCACATGGGTCATAGCTAGGCCCGACAGTGATGGACTTGCTCTTGGGAAGAAGTCTCCTTCCCGCTGCAGACTAGCACGGTCTCGTCTCGGAGGTCCCTGGGTGGGGGTCGGCTGTGTGTTCCACCCTGCTGGACAGCCCCTCAGCCCAGGAACGTGGGCGCTGAGAAGGCCTGCTTCTGGGGATCCTGAAGGAACGGGGCCTCTGGAGTAAGGCTGGCACTGAGGGGTCTCCAGGAGGACCCCCTGCCCTTCTCCCCCACTGCCTGCCTCAGACCCCTTTCCTGATGGGTGGGCCTGGCTAGAGGGTGGACACAGGGCTGCTATCCCTGTGGGTAGTCACCTCCTCTTCCCTTCCATCTACCTTGTATTTTCTAGCTCTTCTCCATCCTAGAGGAAAACCAAATTACCTTGAGTGTGACCTTGATAAATATTGGGACAAAAGGCTTGATGGGTTTGGCCTCAAGCCTGGGAAACTGACCAGGGCTGTCTTCACTGCCCTCTGCCAGGCAGATAGGTGAGATGAACTACCTGCTCTTAGGGCTCCCTCCAGTTAACTGTTACTTGCAGGCCTTGAAAGGTCCCCTGTCACACACACACACACACACACACACACACACACACACACACACACACACCTACTTCTTCGAGTAAGAGCCTCTAATAGTGACCAGGGCTTCAGACCAGAGACAGTGGCAGTTTGCTGTACATGACATCTTCAAAGGAGGGGAACCTCTTAGCCAGGCACTGTTGTAGACACCTGTAATCCCAGAACTCTGGGAAGCCACGGCAGGAGGATCATAAGTTCAAGCCCAGCCTGAGCAACTTAGCAACTTGACAAGATCCTGTCTCAAACTAAAAAATTTTAAAAGAATTGGAGATCTAACTCAGTATGAAGACCCTTGGTGGGTTCAATCCCCAGTACTGTACTGAAGAAAAATGGCCATCATCTTGTTTAATATGGTGAAGCGTCACCTTCAAGCCAAAGTGAATGAAGCAATTCCATTGCCTGGCCGCAGACAGACAGTGGGATGCCTTCAGGATGTAGAGGAGAATTGGACTGGGGGAGAGCCCAGAAGCTCCAGGGTGCCCTGACAGTGCCGTGGACTCCTTCTAGAGCCACAACTGAGCCCCACGTGAGCTCAGTACCACGGCCCATCAGTGAGCTGACCCACACCTGCATTTCACCCTAGACAGAGACACGTCAAGTAGGGGGGGGAGAGGAGTGTGTGGGTACTATACATACAGTTGCTTGCCAAAGGAGGCAGGCATGGGCTGGGCGTGCCTGGCTGGCCAGAGGCTGGGGCAGACGACCCTACCTATCCTGTGCATCAATACCCCCTCACTGGCTGCCCCTCAATGAAGGACCTTGCCTGAGGACATTTGGGGAACCCTAAGAGAAGCTGGACATCCCCATCCACCCTGGTATCTGAGGGGTCAGGACAGGGGGCATCTATGGCCTCCCAGGGCACGCTCTCAGTGGACATGTGGAGAAGCGAACAAGGATGGTGTGCACATTAGGTGCAGAGAGGGGAGAGAGGAAGAGGGAGAAAGCAGAGAGACCCTTCGGTAGAACCAAGCAAGGCGAGGCCAGGCTGCCATCCCACCCTGGCCTGGATCTGCCCTTGGCACACTCTCCTCCCATCCCCATATGTCCTCGGCAATGTCCCTACCATGCCCCCACCCCATGGCTTTTCTTGCAGTAGCACAGCAGGGCAGCTATCAGTGCTCCCCAGGGACATCCGGGCATCTCCACCCCACACACACTCCTGAGGGAGGTAGATGAGGGCAGCAAGTCCATGTGCCAGGAGGGAGCCTCCACCCAGGAAAGAGTCTGTGGCAGGAGCAGAGGGCCAGGTGGCACTGAGCTGTCTGGAAAGGGGGCTTCCTTTTCCCAGCCTCTGGCCTAGAAAGGAGTGTATTAAAGACCTTCCCTAGACAGGGGAGCAAGCCTGCTTCTGAAATCCATCCACCCAGCTCCATAGGCACCTTCTCTTTTGGGGTTCAGCTGGAAGGATGACCCTCTGGGAGCCTGGTAGGATCCATGAGTGTAGCAAGGCCTGGAACTGCTGTGTGGGCTGGGGGGTCACGGAGGGATGGGGGCCTGGAATATCTAGAGGTCCCAAGCCTCAGGCTTTCTCTAGGTGATGTTACCAAGCTTGAATCTGTGGACAAGGAGAGTATCAACAGCATTTTGTCTTACCCAGGAGGTGCCAGGGGCCTTCCTCAAGGAGCCAGACACAGCTCAGCCCATAGCTGGAGCTTGGATGAAGGCCTGGAGTCCAGCTGGAGGGAAAGGCAGAGCTGGAGCCCATGCACCCTCCTGATGGTGACATGTTATTCCAGGAGCCAGGGGAGGTGAGGAGCTGGCCCTGAGGTGGAGCCACTGGCAGGGAAGGCCCAAAAGCCCCAGCCTCAAACTACATTCATGGGAACTATTATGGCTTATATCTAGATGTCCCCCAAAGCCTCATGCACTTGCAGGTGGGACTTTTGGGAATGACTGGGTTATGGGTGTGTGATACTGTATTAGTGCACTGATTGGTTTAGCAAAGTTCTGGGTGCGTGTGATGGACTTACTGAAGAGGGAAGACCCAACCTAAATGTGGGTGGCACCAACCAATAGGCTTGTAGCCTGGATGGAATAAAAAAGGAAAGAAGAAGGAGGCTCAGTGCCTCCTTCCTGCTCTGCCATGGACTGTTGCTCCTATGCTATCCTCTTCTGCCATGCCTCTCTGCCTTGGAGCCAGCCAACTATGGACTGAAACCTCTACAAACTGTAAACTAAAATAAACCTCTCCTCCTTTAACTTGCGGTTGTCAGGTATTTTGTCTCAGCAATGAGAACATAAGACAGGGAACTTCCCCTGTATATCCCTCACCTGGCTGCTTTCTGACCCCCTCAGGTCCTTTCAGCCTGGCTCCTCCATGCTCACCTTTAAGTTTTGTCTTAGCAACTGCTCCCTCTTTAGTAAAAAAGAAGGCAAAGTGCTGGCGTTGGCCCGCCCCTGAGTCCCTAGACCCTACTCTGGACTTGAGCCCATGCCTGTCACAAACCTGGCACTGAGAGTAACCAACCGCCCGTGGGAGTCTCTAAGTCCCCAAGTCCTGGCCCTATGCGTAGGACCTGCTCCCTGCTAGGTACTCCCCTGTCCCCTTATTTGGTCCCTGTGATAACCATTAGCCCCGTTGTACAGAGAAAACACAAGAGACTCAGAAAGGCAGTGGAACTAGCCCCGTCACGCAGCTAGGGTACGGCAGGAGCATGGGAGAAGCGCTGGGGGAGAGCCTGGGTACAATCCTGTACCATCTGTCACCCCATCTGCACAACAGATCCACTACCCAGATACTGGGGCCATCGGGATTGGTATAGGGCGTCTACACCATTCCAGAGAGGACTCAGACCAGCTCCAGAGAAAGAGGGATTTGTGCCCACCTGGGTACCCAGCAGGCCCTGCGGTTCCCCAGTCGCCCTCCAGCCCCCATCCATCCTGTGCAGCCACCTGCTGGTGATTACAGGCACTGCTGCTCTTAGCCAGGTCAGTTGCACGGCCTGGGGGCTTCTCTAGTCTTCTCCATACCGTGACTGGTGACTCGCTTGGCAGGGCTGGGATGGTGAGGTGAGTGAGAAAGGCCTAGAGCTCAAGTTTTAAGGAGCTCCTCACCCCAGGGGCTGACGCTGCTGTGGCACCAACCTGCACATGAGCACCGCCTCATGTTTTGTGCCCTGGGTTCCTTGCTTGCTTCACTGTACTCCCAGCCTGCTACCCAGGCTTTTCTTGGTCAAGGCCCAACGGAACAATTTCAACCCCCTACCTCACCTACTCCCCCGCCAGCAGGCCGGAGGCCCAGAGGACCAAGTGGTGGGAGTGTGGGCCAAACCCTGGCCTGGCCAGAGCTCACTGAAAGGCTTTGTACCCACAGGAAGCTGAGAACATCAGATTATGAGAGATTTGAGGGATTTATCACTGGCTCAATAATAGGTCAATAAAATGACATCCGGAAGCCTGGGCAAAGAAGGAGGGCAGGATTCCTGCTACAAATCCCTGAGCACAGGTGAGGCCCAGATTTGGAGCGTACATGCCTCCTGGGGCACTCCCAGACTGAATCAGAGCCCATCGAATCCCCCAGTAACCCACAGGGCAAGCACCCTTATGTTTCATATTACAGATGGAGAAACTGAGGCACAGAACAGTAGGGTTGCTTAGTACAGAGGCTTAAATTTGACCTCAGAACCACTGACAAGTCTCCCAAAGAAGGAAATAACATTCTCTGAAGACAGGGCAGCCCCTCCTTCCACTATCATCCATTCTCTTTGACAACACCCAACTTGTCAACACCAGACCCTCTGCTGGGCTCTGGTGCTGAGGGCCACACCCAGCGCTAGTCTTGGAAGAGCTGCACGTGGTATAAGTGCCAGGACAGTAATGCTGTCAGCACCAATAACATCCCACTCCAGGAAGTGAGGAGAAACGCAAGAGAGCTGACTGAATTTGGAGGAAGACCCGCCATCTCTGACTGCAGGCAGGGTGACGCCCTCCTTGCACTGGCCTCTGGTGGGGTGGATGTGAGGCCCCGCGGCTGCACCCAGCTGGGCAGGGGGCATGGTGTCAGAGATGATGGACTTCCTCACAGGCAGGCCGCTAACTACAGAGACTTCAGGAGGGGGTCCCTGCAAACGCAGAGCACCCAAATGCGCTGGGATGGCGCATGTGACACCCATTCTGCCTCCTTTACAGGATCCCTTTCTATGGATGAAGTTGCTGCAAGGAGAGCGGCTCCTTGGGATATTGCTCACCGTGACAGTGATGCTGAATGACTGAGGCCACGTCCATGTCCACTTCCTCCCAAGGGTCCGGGAGGTCTGTCCTACACCCCAGTGTGACCTCTTCAAGCTGGAGACAGGAGGCCGCGACACGCGTTCCTCAGGCAGAGCTGTGCCCACAAGGTGGCAGTGCAGGCCCAGGTTCGTGGGTGGGTGGCTGGGGCACAGTGAGGAGGTGCCTGAGTAAAATTTGACCTTGAGGCTTTTTTCCGGACACCAGAGGTCTAGGCAGCTGGTGTGCAGCTGTTAGGATCCTCTGTGTCAGACTGAGGCTGGGTCAGGGTGACTGGTCTGCAGCTCCAGAATGGAGCCCAGCACATAGTAGGTTGTCAGGGCTGTTCATTGACTAGAGAATTGGACATGTCTCTCGCCTCATGGGAATTAAGTGAGTTACTGTGTTAAAAGCATTGGGGAGGCAGTTCTTGCCCGTGCTCTGGCAGGGATTCCCGGGTCTAGCGTCTCTTAGTGCCTGCACCCAGGTCCTCTCACAGTAGGATGCAGACATCTCTGTGCTCTCGCTCCTCTACCTGAAGCCAACTTACAGGAAGCTTGAGTGACTTGAATCCCGGGTCACACAGGATCTGAACTCAGTGCTGTTGGACGCCTGGACCAGGCTCTAATGGGTCTGGTTTGTCCCTGTGTCCCTCAGGGGGATCCTGCTTGGGCCAGCCTCCAGTGATTTCCTGTGAATCACCAAGGGCCTTCCTGCCTTTGGCTCCTGCATCTCCACACAGGAGCAAGTGGGAGGTGTTCGCTGCCCCCAGTGGCTGAGCCGTGTGACAGGACAGATAGCAGCACCTGCAGAGACCAGTGCAGCGGCAGCCACCCTGAGAAGGAGCTGCGACAGCTCCTCTGTCACCTTGGAGGAGACATGGAAAATGGCAATCAGCTCTGCCTCTCCGCAGGTCCCGGGTGTCCCAGAGACCTTTGCCCAAAGACCATGGAGCAACCGGACTCTCCTGAGTGCCCCTTGCAGCATGGACAAGCTGGTCTGAATCCCAGCTCCGCACTGTGGGACCCTAGGCCAGTCCCTGAAACTTGGCCTCCGTTTTCTCACCTGTAAAATTGAGCAGGTCCTCCCTACTTGGCAGAGTTAAGAGTTCATATTTGTACTAGGTAAGTATTTACTAAATAATCACACAAAATGTCCAGAGTAGTCCAGAGGGTGCTGGGCTTTCACAGGGGTGGGGCCTCAGCCACCTTCAGGCTCAGCCTTGGGCAGCCCTGGGGTCCATGGGATGCAGGGCCACCTATTTCCGGGGCACACCTTCTGGCACAGTCCCTGGACTAATCCTTCCAATGGCTCAAGTTCTAAAGTGGCTCTGCCCAGCAGAGCACGTAGTCTCACCAAGTTCCCTGCTGCCAGATGGGGGCAGGCCGTGGGCAAGGCCACTGCTGCAAACCTGACTCGACCCACTTGCGGCCTAGAGACATAGCCCAGGTACTGGATCCAGCCTGGGAAGGGTGCCGCCTGGGAAGACTGGGGCATGGGAGAAGATAGAGCAGAGCCTGAGCTCTGGGCCCACAGAGTCCTCTGACCCAGCTCCAAGCAGCAGCCTTGGGCCACAAGGCCACTGAGTATTTTTCCACTGGGAAGGATGTAGTCCCTAGGGTCCCTCAGAGTTCCTGAAAGCTGGCAGTTGGCAGAGTCTACGCAGCTGCTTCCCCAGCCATTCCTACTATAAGATCTACAGAGGGGCTCAGCGCCCAGAAGGCCTGGGGACCTGGGCTGCAGAAGAGGGGCTGGCCCCTTGCTCCAACTCCTTCTCTGGCTCTGGGACACCCACTGATTTCCCAGTCCCCAGCCCACAGCCCCTTTCTCCTGCCAGGTCTTACAAGCAGGTTCATAAGCACAACCTAAGGGGCCTTTCCTGGATGCCAAGTCACCCTTGCCGCACTCCCACTGTGCCCCACTTGCCACTACCACTCTGTCCTGCACTGCAGCCTTGTTAGTGTTCCACAGGACTCAGACCCGGTCTGGCCCCCAAGGCCCTCAGCCTGCCACCTCTCACTGGGCTCAAGCAGCCAGTCTCCTGCCTCTTTCCTCTCGCCCTTTCCTGTGCTATGGTTACATCCTGCCCTGCCCCTGCCTACGCCTTGCCCTGGTGGGCAGAAGCCTCCCTCTTGCCCTCCACCCAGCTCTCTGGCAATTACCTGGGTGATTAATTTGGCAATTAATTTGGTAATTAATCATGCCCTGGCTGCTCAGGATGCTCCTCTTCTGCTAGCCTAGCCTGGAATATAGATCTACCTGGCTCTCCACTCCCTTGCGAGGAGGGCTGAGCTCTGGAGGCAGAGAGGGTCAGGGCGCTCTGAATCTCATTGTCCGGTCCTGCCTCAGACAGTGCCAGGTGCACAGGGGCTGCTGTGAAGGTGGCTAGAAGAAGAGATCCAGGTCCCAGGAAACCTTGAGGGTGCCCCAAGATGTACTTTAGCATTGCTTCTCAGTCTGTCTTCAGCGCAGGAACCCCGCTGCATGCTACCCTCAGGCGAAGCTTCATGTGGCCTCCCGGCAACTCCTCCTCTGAGCTCCCGGAGACATCTCTGGTCTGGTCCTCATGAGCCCCTCGCCTCCAAGGCTCCCATCTGCCTGGAAATCTGGGCAGCCTCCTGGCAGAGACACCATTTCAAGTGGGCTTTGAGTGACAGTGGGGTTTAGTGGCAGAGGCGAAACCAAGTCCTGATGGGCTTTAGAGCCAGGCCCAACCCAGGTGTCCCTGATCTTGCTGTGGCTCCAGTGGGGCTCGGCACCAGATGTGTGGCCCACAATTACAGCCATCAGAATGGGGTCCCTGGGGAGCCAGCCCTATGGCATTGATTGAAATGCCCCCCTGCCAATTAGGATTTTTAAAGAAATGTATAATGATCCCTAATTGGCACCCTCATTAGGTGCCAATTAAACACTTAAGTATTTCTTACAAGTTTAACACATTAATAAGGCAGCTCATTACGTGGTAACGAGATTTATTTCTCATATTTATTACATTGTTTCACCAATACTGACAGTAGAGTTATTTTTAAAGACATGGCATCATGCCGACTGCACACAAATGCCTTCCCGCTAGAGGCTGCTGCTGCTGCTGCTACCTGGCCCTTGATCTCTGGTAGGCCAGGTGCCAGTCCCCTCATCCTCCCTGTCTATTCCTGGTTCAGCCTCCTGGAGGCAATCAAGCAGACCACTTTCTTCTTAAAGTCTGGAGAGGCCAGAACTGAGCTCTGCAGCCAGGAGAAGCCTTGGAGGGTCCCAGGACCAGGAGCCACAGAGAACTTCTGTCTACTTAGCCAAACTTTGCGTTCCAGGGACACTGGGTGGGGATGGGAAGCACTCTGAGGTCGTTCAAAGATGTACCCTTGACTCAGAAGAGGGTCGTGGAGGGAACTGTGTTGAGGCCAAGAACCTGGGAGAAGATAGGCAGTCTAAAGGATGGGCTGCTGACGGGACCCTCAAAATCTGTGGAGAACTGGGCATGGTTATCCATGTCTGTAATCCCAGCTACTTGGGAGGCTGAGGCAGGGAGATTGCAAGTTCCAGGCCAGTTTGGAAAACTTAGACTGTATCTCAAAAATAAAAATTCAAAAAAATGGCTGGAGATGTAGCTCAGAGGTAGAGCACACCTGGGTTCTATTCCCAGTAATGAAAGAGCGATCTGACCTTGATTCAGAGAGCAATAGAGAGCCATGGAATGTTTCGATTGGGGAGAGATGTGACTAGATCTCTGATTTAGGAAAATCAAGTGGAGGGTGGATTTGGGAGGGCCAAGGGAATAAAAATTACCCCTCCCTCCTGCCTGCCACACTCCTGGGTGCTGGACACCAGACTGCAGAGGCAGGTAGATGGCACCAGTGCAGGTCAACTTCCTGGGACAGGGCAGCAGGGATGGGGGTGGAAGGTCTGGAGGCCCTGGCAGTGCTGGCACACCTTTTTAAAAATGAGCAGGAGGTAAGCGTCCTGTATAAGTACCACACTCGTTCTTGTACCACTGCTTAAGTGCAGCCTCACCCACATTTGTTCTGATAGCTGCAGAGTTCATAGTAGGAGAAGGCTCCCTGTTTACTCAGTCAGTTGGGTGCCAGAGATAGCTGCTTCCAATCAATTATGCTTAGAAACATCAGGCAGGGAGCACCCTTGGGCAGAATTTCACATGTGTGTGAGTCTGTCTATAGAATAAATTCCTAGAATTGGGCATTCGTAGGTCAAAGGGTCTCTGCACATTAAATGTGGATAGATATTGCCAAATTGCTTTCGTGGAAATTGCACAATTTATTTTTAAATGAGCAACTGTAAGTTTCTGTCTTCCCCGACCGTCACCAGCAAGTGAATTAGCCTTCCCAGCTTTGCGTATTAGATTTGCGCTTCTCTAGAGGTGTAGTTGAGCACAGCTTCCGTAAGTAGGTCTCTGGGATTTCCTCTTGTAATGGCACTGTCAGTCTTTTCCTTACTGATTCTCAAGCGCCCTCTATATATTATGAAATTTGCAATTTTCCCTCAGACTTTTGTTCACCTTTAACTTTCGATTCTTTTCAGGTAGAAATGTCTGATTTTTATGTAGTCAAATCTTTTTTCTTTTTTCTGTCTGACTTGTGTAGGCTTCTTTATTCTAGAAAAGTCCAGCTCACTAGGAGGCCGAAGCAGGAGGATCACAAGTTCAAGGCCAACCTGGGTGCAATTTAGAAAGAACTTGTCTCAAAACTAAAGGAAAAAAAAAAGGAAGACGAGCTTGGGATGTAGACAGTGGTACAGGAGTTACCTAGCAAGTGCCAGACTGCGATTCCCCAGTATGAGAGAGAGAGAGAGAAAGAGAGAGAGAGAGAGAGAGAGAGAGAGAGAGAGGAAAGAAGGAAGAGAGGAGGGGCCGCACCAAGTTAAACCTACATTAAAATGCTCTTGTTTTCTTCTAGGAATGTCTTCTTCATTCTTTAGTCCCTGTAGCTTTGAACCAACTGGAATTGCTTTTCGTTTTATTACATGAGGAAGGAATCCTTTTTTTTTTTTTTGACTGAAACCAGGGCCTCATGCCTGCTGAGAAGTACGCTACCACTGAGCTACATCCCCAGTCCCTAGAAGTTATTCTTGACTGAATTGTTCAAAAATTGAGAAATGTATGACTGGGAAAATATATCATGTCCTGCTGCCTGTTGACTGGAGAGGATCCCGGTCTGACAGGAGTGGGCAGTGGGATGTGGTTGCTGGCAGTGAGAAAAGGAGGGAATGCCCGTGTGAGGGTCTGCCTTTGTTTCTCCTCCTGGACTCCAGGTGTAGTTATTTTTGATGCCCAGTTATAACTCTGCCTGCCACATCACAATTCTTTTGGCAGATCATATGACCTTGACATAATCTTGATGCAGACAGTGTAGCAGGGACCTGAGGGGCAGGCAAGAGGAAATGGCTTCCTTTCTGAGGATCTTCTGCTGGAGCCAGCTGACCAAGGTCTGAGGTTCCCGAGCACGCATCTCCCTCCCACCCCCACCCTACTCTGGAACTGGGAGGACAGTGTATTGTGACACGAACAGGTGATGGGGTGCCACCAAGGAGAGCCTTGTGGGACTCACCCCAGCTCCTGCAAAGAGAAGAGTGGGGGGGTGCTGTGTGTAGGGTGAGTCAGGACAGGCAGGGCCTGGCTGGGCCACACTCACCCCCAGTGCTACTTTCTCCCTACTTCCTTCCATCTTCCCACTCCTTCATCTCTTCCCTGCCACCGAGACCCAGGGAGTATGGCCCTCAGAGCTATAGGGCCTGTCACCTCCCCTCTATACAGTGGAGGCTGGTGAGGCCCTTCCTGATGCTGGATCTGCTTTGATAGCTCTTAGAAGGTTCTAGTGGACACATGTCTGGTGGCACCTGGGACAAAGTGAATACGCAGCTTCCAGGCCAGGAGGAGAGTATGTCCTAGCCCCCTGTGCCTCTGCCTCACACCCTAAGGAGCGTTCTTTCCATTTGTCCACCTAGGAACTGGAAACTGGGGCTGCAGGTACTTCAGTTGCGTTGCCCATTTAAGCCACCAGGTGGCAGCAGTGAAAAAACCATATGCCCTCACTTCATCCTTTTGGCGCTGTGGATTTGACCTCCAAAGAGACCCTAGTCTCTCTGGTAGCCCTGGAGCTGGGGGAGTTGAGGAAAGATGAGACGGCACACCCTGAGGATGCCGCTCCAGCTCAGAGGAATAAGGGGCTTGATCCTACACACCCTTGTAGAAGCTGCAGAAGTTGGGCTGGGGTTACTGGGATGGATCTCAGCAGCTTGACTGCCCAAAACACACATGCTGAGCAACCCAGTGAACCCGAGAGAAGCTTTCTGGGACCCACGGAACCTGGCAGGTAGAGAGCAAGATAAGAGGTCATGGGGTAGTCCCAGAGACCAGCCAGGACCAGTAGAGGCTTGGCCCAGCCCCGGGGTGGTGTTAAAGGTTCTGGCACTGCCCTCCATGGTTGAGGCACACACACACACGCAAACACACAAACACACACACACACCTGTGGGACACACAGTCTCTCTTCCCCGCAGGGGGCAGTGTTGAAGGGTTTATGGGTTCATCCAGCATCTTGTCGCCCCACCCACCCTGCATCATCCCCCTCTCCAAACCCTGCATCGATCAGGCAGCAGTCTCCTTGTCATCCATCACAGATCTGGCCACCACTCATTTGTCTCCATCATACTGGAGGCAGAGGTGCCCTGACTTGATGTCAGTATCCGCGTGACCCTGTCTGGGCTCCAGCCGTAGGCCTAGACAGGACTCAAGGAACCTGCTTTCCAGAAGTGCAGGGTTCTTAGGATCTTGGCCATCTAGATCCCTTCCAAATGCATAAGCCTTTGGGAGTCTCTCAGAGATGACAGCCTTTGCCCTGGCAACAGTCTTCTTGTTACCGGCCCATAAGCAGGACCTGCCTTAGACTGACCCAGATAGCCCTGGGAACCAGGCACTCATGGGTGGGAAGGCAGCAGCAACCTTGGCTCCTCAGGAGGGCTCAATGAGGTGCCTTCTCCTTTGGACTCTGCAAGGCCGAAGGGAGACAGATATTAAATACACGAGCCAGTAAACAAGGTGTTTTCAGGCTCTGAAGGAAAGAGATCAGGAATGTATGGAAATAGAAATAGAGGACGGCTTCTGAGATAGTGGTTCAAGGTGGAGTGAGAGCACCTGCAGTTCTGGCCAAGACCTGAGTGTCAAGACACGCTAACCACGCAGGGATCTGCACAGGAGGGCTCCGGACCGGGTGTAGGGGCAGAAACAAAGGACCAGGGCTTCTTGGAAAAACAACTCAGAGGCCAATGTGGCATAAGGAGAGTGGCATGGGAAGGGAGGTGCCAGGGCAGGCAAAGCGGACTTGGTAGCAGCAGAAAGGACAGCGGGCAGGCATGGGAATGGATGAGTGAGCTGATGAGTGAGCTGATGAGCAAGCAAACTTGTGGACCAGGCCCTACCACAGCCCAGCCCCGCCTGGAAGCTCTTTGTAAGGAGGACCTTGGTCCCCTGGATGAATACACCTGGGAAAACTACCACTTCCTCCTCATGCAAGGAACTGGGCCACTCGGCAGTTGAGGTACAACAGAGGCTCAGCTTCTATATCTGACGGGGCAGGGCCACCTTGTCCCCTACCCACGTCCTCAGCCCCTGCAGAGAATGGTCTACCTGGCTGTGGATAGTGGGTCACTGCTGCCCCCACAGATCTACTACCGGAGGCCTTGTTGGCTTCCTGGAACAGCCCTGAGTCATCCATTAGTTCCAAGGCTGCCTTACCCAGCCCTGACCCCTACCTGGGAATGGAACCATTTATCTCCATCGATGGCTCCCACAGCCAGGCTCTCAGCCAACAGGTTCTGTCTCCATCCCATGGGGCTGATTCTGGCCAGCCCTCCCTAACTTTCAGTCCTTTGCTGGACTTCCCCAGGGAGGAGGCCGCATCAGGCAGGCCGCATCAGGCAGACCCCTTCCCAGCAAGGCCCTGGTCCTGAGAATGATGGCAAGCTGTGCAGGGCTCTCCCTTCACCAGGCACCAGTCTAGTATGTGCCTGGCTTCACCCACCCCAGGTGAGAGCCACAGGCACAAAGCAAAGTGTGGCAATCTGAGAAATCATGAGTGTGTGAGGCCACAGCTGCAGAGGACACATGTGTGTAAGAGTAGCCAGCATCCACCAGGGCAGGGAGTGTTCTGTTGCCTCGTGGGTGACAGCCATGCCTGTCAGGGTATGAGCGGCCCATGGGGGCAGTGGAAGATAGCCATGATGTCTTTTTTTTAATTAACTTTTTTGGTACACTTTAGATATACATAGTGATCACACTCATCATGGGGAATTTGTACCTGTACATAAGCCACAATGTGTTTTGACCGGAGGACAGTCCTGTACTCGGGGGAACTTCCACACTGCACTGCCCTGCCCTCTGCTGGATCCAGAGGCCTGGGCCTGCCCAGTCCCTGCTTAGACTCTGCTGAGTTGGGCGGCAGAGATGGGATGGGGTGGTGGAGATTTTCTTATTGCTCCCAAGTGCAGAGGAGTCTGCCAAAGTGGAAGCTTTCTCTTCTTTCCTTCCCTCTTCCTGGGTTTCTACTCATGGGCCCGGGACAGGCCCTTACAGCCCCTAATCCCTGTGCTCCCAGCAGCCGCTGCGTCTTTCTCCCCAACCTTATCAGTCTCCTGCAGCCATCGTTGACTCCCTGTGGCCCAGACTCCCCCTCCCTCCAGCTTCCCTGCAGGTCAGGTTGGTGCATCCTCCCCTCCTCCCTCCTCCTCCTCCCTTTGCCTTCCTCGCCTCTCCCCTCTGCTCCTCCTCTCCTTCTCACCTCCCTCTCATCTTTCTCCTCTCTTTCTCCCCCTCCTTCCCCCTTTTCTCTCCCTTCTTCACCTGTCCCCCTCCCCCTTTGGGGAGAGGCAGAAGTTGGGGGCTATGGGCAGCAGCCAGTGCACTACAGGTCCAAGGTCAGCCTTACAGGGCCCTTGGACAAAGACCCCTAGGCTACCTCCTCACAAAGCTCAATCTAATAATCATGGTCAGGTGCTCAAGCAAGGGAGAAACGCTAAACGCCTGACAAAGAGTCACAAAGAGCTGGGGCTGCTTTGTCGTAGGGATAAAAGGAGAGTCAGGGTACGTTTACCCTCTGCACAAGTGAGCTGGCCTGGAGAGGGCTTGCAACCCCTTCCCCATGCTGCTTGCAACCTGGAATGTAATCTTCAGGACATCTTCCAGCAGGCGCTTTGTCCTGCAGTCCCAGAGAGGGGGCTGCTGGGAGAAATACTGCTATCTTTTCCTTACCTGTGGTGAGGGTCATGGCTAGCACCCCTGTCACAAAAGACAGATTAACAAGAAAAAACACTACAGATTTATTTAACCAAAATTGTATGTGACATGAGAGCCTCTGGAAATGAGGATCCAAAGACCCAGGGAAAACTGTGGGCTTTTGAAGGCTAAATCTGTTGAAAGAAATACGTAGCTGTGGAAAAACGTGCTGGAACAGAAGTCTGATCCTACGATACCAAGCAGGGGCAATGGCCAGGCCTGCGTAGGGATTCTTTCCAGTGTTCTGTGTGATACTCTTGCTCTCCCTCACCCCCTTATGCGACCAGACATCTGTCACTCTAGGGGAGAAAGGAGGAGGCCGGAAAGTGATCTTTCTAGGTCTTACGGCTTTTCCCCCTGTACTGAGGCTTGAACACAGGGCCTTTATACTGAACTACATCCCCAGCCTTTATTTTTTATTTTATTTTATTTTATTTTTTCAGGAAGGGTCTAGCTAAATTATCCAGACTGGGCTTGAACTTGTGGTCTTCCTGCCTTACCCTCCCAGAGCGTTTGGATTACCGGCTTGTGCCATCACACTTTATGGCTTGCTATGGAGGAGAGAAGTTCTAGTTTTTATGACTCACTGTAGGAGATAAAAGGGAACAGAATAAAGGAAGGCACAGAAGGTCGGAAAGGGACCTCCAAGTTGCCATAGGGTAGTATTTTCTGATCCCCAATAATAGCTGAACACCATGCATCGCATGCCACATAGCATATCATGAATAGCAGCTCTTGGGACCACCACATGCCTTTCTTTCTGGACCTCTCAGCCCTTCCATCTGTAGGGAGGATGATTCTAAGTCATTTCCTGCCTCAGCTATTTCATACCTCTGAGCCCCCAGCAAATCATCTGAACTCCCGAAGTCTTACTTTCTTTATCGGTACAATAGGGTCATGGGCACACTTCTACCACAGGGTGTGTGGAGGCCTCAGCAATTGCAGGGTCCAGGGACACTGCCCATAGGAAGCAGGACCAGAGAGTACCTGACTGAATGCCACACACCTGGGTTAATGGTGAGCAGGAAAACGATGCCCCCCCACCCCCAAAGAGGCGAGGTCACATTACCCGCCTTTGCAAAACCAGCCCGGGCCCCTGGAGAGAGCCCACAGTCAGTGTGATACAGGAATCTGGCTGGGGTGCGGGTACCACTCCTCATCTTCTAGGGGAAGGGACATGCAGGCAAGAAGAGAGGGCAGGGGAAGGATGATTGAGGGTTGCAAGTAGGGCTAAGTGGCACTCAAGCACACAATGGGGCTCATGCCCTCCCTACTGTCCCCTTGCTTCCTCAGTGCCTGTATCAGCTCAAGGGGGACCAGAGTCCACATGCTGCCCAACGCGAAATGGAAGCCTGTGGGTGACTTGGCCCAGCTCTGTGCACTTTCTCAGGCCAGGACGGGGGGCCTGACAGGGAGAGCCCAGAATGTCAGCCCCAAGGGCTCCCCAAGAGCTGCCAACCCCTCTATAGACACACAGACAGACTGAAGGACAGAGATAGAGGCTGAGCCTGGAGCTAACCAGCTCCTGTCCCTCCAGTTCCTGAGTGGGGGTGTGCCTCAAGGAGGGTGGCTGAAGTGCTTGTTCAGATTGATGCTGGGGGCCTTAAATGCCAGGCCCAGGACAGAGATAGTAATAAGAGTTGTTGGCTACAGCTGGAAGCACAGTAGGTAGTGTGGGTGGAATGCATGTGTGGGAGATGGGTGTGTTTGTGTCCGCATGCAGAGCTGGCCACGTGGAACATGGGGCATGTCTGTGCAAGTGTGCTGTGTGCATGTGTATGTAAACACGAGCTGTGTTTGTGTGTGTGTCTCCATACACATGGGTGTGGGAGCCTCTGGGAAGCCCACCTGCACTGCCCACCACCTTACCCACCTCTGCCAGCAGGCTGTGTGGGCAATGCACACAGCAGGCAATTAAGCAACACACTGAATCAACTTAGCTTCTGGGAGGAAAGCAGCCACACCACAGAGAGGGCCTTCAGGGGACCAAGGCTGAGCAGGAGAACATGGGGACCTAGCAGGTAAAGGTGGGATGGGGTGGCTGCCAGAGACAACTATGGGGTAAGTTCAGGGAGCAAAAAGGAAAGGGACTCTGATGAAGACTACCGACCAAGGGCTGGGGATTTAGCTCAGTGGTTAGAGCTCTTGCCTCACAGTCACAAGACCCTGAGTTTGATCCCCAGTGAAAAAAAAAAAAAAAAAAAGACTACCTACCAAGGGGGCCGGGCAGGCTGCGTGAGGGCAGAAGGATGGACAGACGGAGCCACCAGGTGATGAGCTTTTGTGTGCTCTGCTTCCTAGGAGTGCTGCTGGAGGGGCAGGCCATGGCCAAGATGCAGGTCACCCCATTTTTGGACTATCTCACAGCACTCCCTGTTGGCTCTGTAGCCCTGGGCATGGGTCTGACTTGGCCTTGTTGGCTCTGCCGGGTGCCCTGGGAGGTCGTTTTCACTGGCCTCACGTGCAAAAGACACAGGACTGGTGCAAGCATTAAGGCCCCTGTCCCCAGAAAGCCAGCCATTCATTCGCTGCACACACTGAGCATAATCTGAGCACCCACGAAGCACCAGGCTCAGGGTTTGGCTTGCTTGGGAAGACATCACAAGGAATCACACTGACTGCCCTTAAGGGGACTGAGTGCCACTCAGGAGAGAGGGCACACGAGGCTCCCACAGCCAAGGAGAGAGAGGACAGAGGGAGTCTGGCCAAGAAAGGGAACCTCGGAATGCTTCTGTGAGGACAGCTTATGGGGCAGGGCAAGGAGGGAAGGTATTCGGGCTTTGGGGATGGCAGGGGCACGGGCCATCCCTGCTGAGATGGCACCCGCCTGTGGGTACGACAGAGGCCAAGGTTAGGGCACAAGGTTGGGGTCGATGTTGTGGGTGCGGTGGGTCTAGAGAGGGCCTGGTGTATACCATGGAGCTTGGTTGGTCTTGAGGACAGTAGGGAGCTGTGGACGGTTTCGTAGAGGGAAAGGCTGGGAAGGAGCACCTGGATACTGAGCTGTCCCATCCAGAGTGCCGTAACCTGGTCTGTGGTGTATCTGCAGGGCCAGGAAGGAGTGGATTGGCTGGGGAGGGGCATGTCTTGGCACAGAGATGCTGGGTCATGAGCCTGCTGGCTCCAGGCATTTAGGGACATTCAGAGGAGATATCCCACAGAGTGACTGGAGACAGAGGTCAGGGGCCAGGAGAACAATGTATTTACCAGGGACAGGGATGTGCATGAAGCTACAGACACAGATGGCCTGGGAAAGGAGGTGTGAGACCAGCAGTGAGGGACAGAGCCCCAGGAGCAGACAGAGCCATGGTCCCGGCATGGCTACAGAAGAAAGGCCTGAAGGGACTGAGACAGTTGTTATAGTTTGTGTCTGGATGTCCCCCCAAAGCCTCATGTGGTAAGAGATAGCTGGATCTAGAGTGTGCGGTTACTAAATTAATCCACTGATCGGTTTCGCATGGCTCTGCTGGGATCAAGGATGTGGAACTAAATTTAAGGGTGGGAGTGCTACCCGCCCTAAGGGCAGGTAGCCTAGATAAAATACAGGAAGAAGCTAACTAGCTGCTTGTTTGCATTGCTTATTTGCATACATTCCTTGCATTTCTCACTTAACTTTGTTGCCGGTGGCCTCGGCCTGAGCCATTCCTGTGGTGTGGACAGGCAGAGGAGAGGGTGGGGATGGAAGCGTAGATGAAGCTGTGGATACCCCAGCTCAGCGGAGGTCCTGGGCAGGCTCAGCCGGCACATCCTGGCCCTCTCATCCATGGGCTGTCTGAGGAGGGCCCTGTGGAAGAAGAGTCAGTCGGCAGGGGTTTAGTAACCTCTCTCCTACTTCCTGCCAGGCAGGTCTGGGGGCCAGAGACAGGAGATTAGGCATGAGATTTAGGGGACAGTGGGAGCTGGGGGCAGAAGGAGCCCATCTCAGATGAGCAGAAAGGCTCTTTCTGCAAAAGGCTCCCTCTGCAAGGTTGCAAGAGCTAGATAAGAGAGGGCAAAGGCAAGAAGTGAGTCAGAGTGTGTGGGACTGGGAAAAGGGGCTGACAAGAGAGGAAGAAAAGCGATCAGCCTGATGTGGGACCCTACAAGTATCAGAAGGCAAGGTGGCACCTGCCGCAGGCCCGTGCCCTGTTTCAGACCCTTCGTTAATGCCTCGCCTCTGCCATTCTGTGAAATGGGAGTGCCCTGTGGCTCCTGTGGACAGGGCCAGGGGACTCATCCCCAGCCTAAATCAAGGCTCCCTAGCCCCTCCCCACTCCACCGGGTGGCTAAAAATACAAGCAACTATAATTTCCCTAAATGAAACCTCCACTTAAACACTTAAAAAGCAATAAAAACTCAATTTTCTTTCTCTCAATTATTTTACTTATTCCATTTTCCAAAAGGTTCACCCTGTTATGAAGATGTATTTTTCCCCATCAGCGGCAGCGCTCTCCGCCATTATTCAAACTGACTCAGCCTCCCTCTGCCAGAAGGGTCGCCCAGTCTCCGTGGCAACCAGATGTGTATGACTGTGTGGCTGTGACTTCACCACCGCTGCTACCCTCCATACTGAGGACGGGGTGCCCGCCCCCCAGCCTCTGCTTTGGTTCCCTGGACCACCAGCTCTGCCCTGGGCCTCCCTGCCTCCAGTCCTCTCCCATCAGTTCTGCCCTGGGCCTCTTGGCACCTGCATTCGGACCCCTCCGAGATGCATGGAGGGAGACAAAGTCTTACCACCCTCAGCTGAGTTGATGGCCTGGCTCAGGGAAGTCCCAGGCCTTCAATCATGCAGGTTTGACACTGTAAAAATTAGGTTTCCCAATGTCATTAGTGCTTTGTGATCGGCTCCATTTGTATGGCGGCTGTCCTGTTGCTTCATCTCTGCTAATTGTTTTTACTCACTCCTTCCATTTTTAAACTGCTGTCTTGCTGGCTTTAAATTTTTAATTATTGCTACCTCCCTTCCTTTCTAATTGGCCCACGCCCCTCATGAGTGAGATTCTCTGGGCCTGCAGCTGTGGCAGGGTCCCTTCTGAGTGGCTGAGAGTTGTCTACCACCTGCCCTCATCTGTCCTGGTTGGTCATGCACTTGTTCCAGTGACAACCTGCACACCTATCTCTAGGTGCAGCAAAGACAACACAACCCAAGTCCATCCTGCACATGCACACTGGTCACTAGGGCATGATCCTGGCCACCTAAGGATCACTGAGTGAGAGTGTGGTGACCCTTGGGGGACGCGAACAGCTAGACTCGCCAGAGAACTGTCTTTGTCCTGTGTTCCTGGGACCTGTGGTGCCCTGGGGCAGAGGACACAGCTACCTCCCAGCCACCTGCCGCCTCAGCCCTGCTTTCCCCATAGCTCTGACCTCTGAGATTTACTCCAGTAGGACATTGGCCTCCTCCCCCTGCCCACAGAGAGAAGTCACTCTCAGTCTCACTGGAGCTGCTGCTCACACAGGCACTCCTGGCCAGCACGTCCTTTCCCTCTTTGGCTCCACTGAGTCCTGCCCAGTGCTCCCAGACTGTGCCAGTGGGTCTGTCCATTTGTCTTTCCATCGGTCAGTCATGTACCCATATGTCTGTTCATCCCCCTGTCCATCTGCCTGTTCTTCAGCCTGTCTGTGCATCTCCCAGTCTGACCTTCCATCCCTCTGTCTGCCCAAGCACCTCTGTGCCTCTGCCCCATCCTCAATCCTTCTCCTTCTACCTGCCCCTGGCTTCTGGCTTTCCCTCCTCTGTGAGGCACAGCTCTGTGGAAGACTCTTCTGCATTTTATTTGATCACAAGCAACATGCCAGGGCCAAGTTGCCTGGAAAGTTTTCTAAATGGAACCCTCCTGACTCTCATTTCCCCCAGCATATATCACACACGCACACGCATACACACACACACACACACACACACACACACATCCCTGTCTCCAACTCTGCTCTCTTCATCTTGACCCATCAATAAACATAGACCCCCAAATGTGTTGAGAGGCCTGGGTCCTGTTCTAGGTTCTGCCTCTCATCTTGCTGTGTGACTTGGGCAAGATTCTTTCTTTCTCAGCACTCACCCTTTTCATATCTGTATATGGGAACAACCACAGGGTCTCGAGGTTCCTCATAGGGTGGTTGTGATGCTATTATGCTTCTGGATGAATGTGTAACTACATAACCAGTGAGCAAAGAAGCTAAGGGCACAACTGTTTCCCATCCTTTGAGGTCTCTCATCCAGACCCACCCTCTTTCCTGTGGGCCCCTCTACTGTCACCACCAAGGGAGTCCCTAGTAGGGGTTAGATACTGGGCTCTTTCATGCCATTTAATCCCCACGTGACCTTACGAAGCAGGAACCATCCAGCAATTCCAGAGAGGGAAGAGATGTCCTCAAGTCCCACAGCCAATCAGAACACAGTAGAATTCGAACCCAGAGCTGTAGTAGCATGGTTGGGGCAGATAGGTGGGCACTGGCAAGACTCAATGCTCCAGAAGGTTGAAATGGCAGCACCAGCCCTGGTCAGTAGCATCAGCTTACCAGGGCACTGGGCTTGTGTTCCAGATGGAGATGGGCCCCACCCTGCAGAGAAAGGGCACAGCTCAGGCCATCGTGGGCAATGAGTGAATCAGGCTGTGGTCACAGGTGACTGGGGGCTTCTCACACTCAATAATCCTTTATCCTTGCTTAGGTCAGGGTCAGGATGAACAGGAACTTTAATGAGTATCTACACTGCACCAGGCATAATGGCGGGCCAGGCCACACTTAATCCCTGAAGCCACCCTGTTCCAGAGAAGCTGCTAGAATCCGGCTTTGCAGAAGAGTAGCCTGAGGCTCAAGGAGAGGTAGTGGCCAGTCCAGGTTCCCACTCCTGCGAATCTGAGGCTTCTCCCACTCCTACCCCTTCCTCCAATGAGGCTGGCTGCCCCAGTCTGGGGATCATCGCGGAAGGAAGCTGGAGGGGGCTCACGTTAGAGACCCTGAACAGGGACGTCTCCTTTCTTTATCTCCCTCCTCCACATCGGGCCTCTAGCACAGGGCCCACCGGATGGGAGCAGGCGGTCAGACAGATTTCATGCTGAGTGCCTGAAGGAGAGAAGGTCCCGGCCCCACTGGGCTCACCCACAGAAGCCTGGACTGCAAAGGTGGCTCTGGAGGAGGTGAGCATCACTGAGGGCGCTGCCGGCAACGAAAGCTGGGCGACCACTGCTGTGGCTGCCTTCCTGGCGCCCCTGCTAGTGCCATCAATCCCAGGGCTCGTCTACCTAGGACGCGAGGAGGCGGCCCCCTGCAGCGGTGTCCCAGACACCGGCCCCCTGCTGCCGCCGAGGGCTGAGCCGCTGAGGCTCAATGCACATGCGCGGAGCCCCCACCCGCGCCGCAGCCGCCAAGCCTGAGACGCATGAGAAAAGCAAACAAAGACGTATTGGTTTCTGCTCTATTAGAGGCGCAGGAGGGGGGAAATCAATGTTTAGTAAATGGGAAAAGAGAAAATCGTTCAGGAAAGACAGTCTATTTCCAAGCCGGAGCGGTTCGTAAACAGCACAGGCCATTGCTGAGGAAGCGCAGCGGGCCATCAGATGCCCGGTGGAGGAATGCGCGCGTGCAACCGGCCCGCAGTGCAGGCAGTAACCCGGCCGGCTGCTGGCTCTTGCCCCGGAGTTGAGGCTGGAGGACGGGTCTGTCTTGCCCTTCTGAAGCCACAGCCGGGCATATCGTGAGGACTACACTGCTCCCTCTTGGTCCGTGCCATGCCTCGCCAGTGTTCTCTACTGTCCTTCAGGGGCCCGCATGGCGGGGCAAGGAAGGTCCGGCTGGCCTCACTCACCAGGCAGCTTTAGCCACCCTGACTATTTGAACTCTGATGTTCCCAGGACCGTCAGGGCTGGCTGCCTGGAGGAGGGAGTGGTTTGCCCTGAGCCTTGGACACTGGGGAGGAGTTCTCCAGGGTAAGGAGAAGAATGGGGATCTAGAGCAAAGTACCAGGGATTCTTACGAAGTGGTCACAGCTCCAAGGTGGTGAGTTTGGGTAGGGATAGTAGAAAGGACGTTAGGGAGAAGGTGGTGAACCACTGCGCTGGCAGGGGAGGGGAGAAGCTGAGGATGGAAGTAGAATGGATGTGCAGACTGCCTTCCAGTTGGGGGTGCCTCAGCCAACCCTGGGGCTACAACGGCCTCAAAGACCCAAAGGGCCTAGGAAAAAAGCACACCAAAAAGGGTCCTCCGAACTTCCAGGAGGACCGAGGCTGGAGCAGCTCCTGTGGGAGCTCCAGAGAGGATGTTGACCTCTTAGGATGGCTGGGGCTGTGCTCCCCCAGCCCCACCGACCCCCATGGCTGGTGCCCTCATCACAGAGCAGGCACGGCAGAACACACATGGGATGGAGCCTTCGTCCTCTCCATTCATCAAGGCCCAGCAGGCCGAGCTGAGATATATTGAATTTTAATTTAAAATGGATGGCACGACTAGTCTCCTTTACAAATGAATTATATTCTGTTTACCATTTGTGCTGCGTGTGTGTGAGCGTATGTGTACTGGGTAGAAGTTTTGTGGCCTATTCCCATAGGGGCAAGCTCGCACAGGTAGATACAAATTCGTGGGAGTGTGTGCTCAGAAAGGAAGCGGTGGCTAGTGTGCAGGCAACTCTTGGAAGAAGTTTGAAAGAGAAGAAAAGATCCTTGTGAGTAGGAGGTTGGGGAGGGGTGTGTAGGGAAAGACAGAGCTTTCTTGTTGTTGCTGCTGTTACTGTTACAATGGCACAGGACCTAGTTCCCTGCAGTAAGTCCTTTCCAGTCCAGCCTTTCAGGCTCACAGCAGTTTGTGAGTTCAGTTCTGTTACTATTCTGTTTGCTGAGGAAGCAAAGACTCAGAGAGGTGCGATGACCTATCTGAGGTTACACAGCAGGAGCTTGGAGCTGAGACTCCAGAGCATGGCTGGGGCCTGAAATTATTTTCCTATGGGGAAATGGCCCTGAGAGAGAGCTAGAAGTAGGGAGACAAGGCATGGAGGGTGGGTTGAGGGACATGGGGGACTGGGACTTCTCACAGCAGAGTGCCGAGATCTTGTTTGCCCTGAGCAGGAAAAGAGGTTGGAAAGAGAATGTGCCCAGGCAGATGGTCCAGCCTAGAGGTTCACTTTCAAAGCTAGAGGAAGGAGTGTTTGAGCTGGGCTTTGCATCCTGGGGAGGAAGACTAGTCCTCTGCCCCCTCCCTGGGACTTTGCAGTCCTTCTTGCATCCAAGATAGTTGCTTGCATTTCACCTCTGTGGGCCTCTGCTTTCCCCTGCTATACAACAGGGCATCTGCACCGGGTTGGGGAATGGTAGACTGCTGGCTTTCTCTGAACTCTGACCTTCTGGAACTCTGTGTCGGCTGTATGCACAGGTGTGCCTGTGCGTGTGTGTGTGTGTGTGTGTGTGTGTGTGTGTGTGTGTGTGTGTGTTTGTGGCCAGAGGGAAACACAAGTTCAAAGTGTCAGTTCAAAAGAATTGAGTCCATAGGGTGGGGAGTGTATGTCCATAATAGCAAAGAAGTGTCCCTATGATCTGCTAGATTGGATCAGGTCAGGGTGAGAGGGTGAGTGTGGGCAGTGAGCAGCTGATTAGGGTAGGTCAGCCCTCTGCCTGGGACCCAGGAATGAGGGGACATGAATGCGGTCCAGGTGCAAAAAGACGGGCAGTGGAGGTTCCTGGACCTCAGGGTTTAAATTTCCACCTTCCATAGCCCATTTCCATCCCTGCACCCACACTGGCCCTGCTGCTCAGAGCAAGCATAAAGAAAACCATTTTGTTTTAGCTAAGGTGAGCAGCAGATGGAGATGGTGATAAGGGAACTTCAAGGTGAAATCCCACAGGGTGACCCCAGGGCTGGGCAGGAGGGAGATTCAGAGCAGAAGGGAGTTATAAGCAGGGGCATCAGAAAGGCTCCAAGTAGAGGGAGCGAGAAGAAAGCAGGTGGGGAAAAAGGTACTGGGGGGAGTCAAGCCACAGGGAGATGGGACAGTTCAAGGACACCAGAGATGTGTGGGCATGTCAGGGAGTATGCAAATAATGAGAAGAGGACTTTCAGGTGAGTCTCTGTAGGGCCCTTGAGGAGTCACCCACCCTCAGACACTTCCTGAGCCCTGGAGTTGCCAGGGTGGACAGGTTGGGTTGTAGGGTTGGGAAAATTTAAGTATTGAGAGGAGGTCAGGGACAGGCTTTGGCCTGGTGGCATGCCTGTGGAGAATCAAATATGGCACCCCAGGCCTACTGGGCTGGAAGGCGGGCAGCTCTACTCAGGAAGGCACATATCTTTCAGCCCAGAAGCTAGGACCCACCTGGGCCCCTTCACCAGAGGAAGTGTTCCCAGGCCACAGAGGATGAAGAAGAACCAGAAGAGGAGTGATCGCGGAGGGGAGCTTGAGTGGATGAGGCAGGCTAGGCTCTAACGTGGACCTCACCTGGATCCCCTGGGCAGCGTATGTAGGGAGAAGGGCCTTTCCCCTGGTAAATGACCCTCAGCACCATGGAGAGCTCCAACAGCCCTTCCTGGCTCTGCCAGAGCCCAGCAGCCTGCTGAGCCTGTAAGTCAGTGGCTGGATCCCTTTTGGTGAGCCTCATGGATGTGCTGTCCCTCCAACAGGTGGGGATCTGTCTTGCCTGTTCAGCTGCCATGTTGGCCTGTCCAGGATCTCCTGACCAGTGTGGTTGTTGATCAACTGAATGATGGTTTTCCCAGGCTACCTCCAGAATGCCCCAGGCTGCTCTTTGGGCCTAGGGACCATCTTCCTATACTCTGCTTCCTCTCAAAGTTTTAATTTAACCAAGCTATCCTTTCTTCTCCCTGAAGAATCAATATTTTCTCTGTCTTTTGACACTTATTTTATTTTATTTTTACATGCGGCCTCCCAAAGGCTGTAATTTACGGCTAATACCATGCAATCAGAGACAATGGCTGGGCGCCTGTGAGCAGGAGCAAGCAGGCTCCCTGCCAGGTGCCCCCACTCCCCCTCTCAGGGGTGCCGTGGCTGTGAGGCTTGTGGGTGCAGAGTACACAGGCAGGCAGGGGGAGATAGAGGCCAAGCCCTCAGCCCTTATCTAGAGAAGACAGAGAACGTACCCCTAGCTGGGGATGGGTTCTGGAGTACCCCAGTGGTGTAGGGGTTTCCACAAGGGAATGGTCTGGGTGGAGAGACAGGTGGGGTGCTCAAGACTCCCTGCTGGGCTGGCCTCAGCTGCAAAGAGCCCCCCACCAGGTACCAGCGTGATGCCCCTGGCCTGCACCTCCTCCCTCCCCTCCTGCACCCATCTCTGCTTCTGCTTCGCTGTGCCCACGTGGCTCCCGAGCTTTAATCTACAGTGCTGTTACTCTGTGTCAGTGATTTAAATCCTCTGATGGAGCTGGTGACAGCTTAAATGGCTGCCATCCCCTCCTTGTACCCGTGGGCCCTGATGAGGCCCCCTGGGGAGAAGGAGGGATTCCTGAGGTGGGATTCAGACTGTATTTTCCAAGCTCAAGGGTGGCCAGACTACTCTTCTTTGCCCCTCTGGAAGGGAGGGACCCAAGCATGCCCTCTCCGCTCCCTCACCAGTGATCAAGGAGGGAAGATAAAACCCTCTATAAATTCCAGGGAAATAGAGTATCTGGAACACACTCAATTCCACGTGCCCACAGGTGAGAGGCACAGGGAGGGGCAGGGAGCCTGGAGCCCATGGCCCCCTCTGGAGCCTGTGGTCTGTGATAGTGGGAAACAGGATGGGCCTGGAGTTCAGTCGTGCTCAGTCCCTGTTCCAGACTCACCAGTGGCCCCAGTGATGCTGATGTTCACTCCCATCGAGTGAGCAGGGTCAGTGACTGGAATGAGACACCCAGCCACACCAGGTATCCTTCCGAATAGCCATGTGTCCCTATTTGAGGGCTCCAAGAGCCTGAGCTGGTAGGAGGGGCCTGTCTCCCTGCTGGGGCGGAAGTCAAGCTGACTCAGCCCTCTGTGTAGAACCACGGAATGAGGGCTAAGGGCTCCAGATGGCAAGTTATTTCCTATGAGTGGATTTTTCCTGCCACTGTACTGTCCCTTTGAGAGCCTAGAGGGCAAACTCAGGACAGATGGATTGGCATAAGTGGGGTAGGTGGGGGGGCAGGGGTTGACTTCCTATGGTCCATTTCAACTTGAAAGCACCCCTAGATAAAGCCAGGATTAGAAATAAGACACATCTGGAATTTCCTCCTGCTTCCAGACAACCCCCCCAACACACACAACCCTGACTCAGCAACTTTATCCAGCCCCCCTCCCACCCCAGCTGCCTTAATGTCTTTTTAATAAATTGAAAAATTGTTTCAATACCAAATGTGATCCTGGGACATTGTTCATGACTGTATTGAGCTTAAGTCAAATGCTTTGCATCCCCAAATCTGACTGATTAATAATTACAAGAAGCAAGACTGTCTTTACTGTAATGTGTTTAGGAAAACTGATGGATTTAATTTTTTTATCGGCCAAAGTAAGAAAATGTAATCTTTCTGAAAGTATCTAATACAACAATGCACCATAATTAGTTTCTCTGGAAACAGGCATAATGGAATAGAATAATAAATCACTTCTCCTTTCGTCCCTTCTCTCTGATGGAGAGAGATTTCCCCTCTGCAGGGCTGGGAATAGGACAGGGAGCAGAACTCGGGGCGGGGGGGATGAGGTGGCCACAGCTGTGCAACCCCGGTTCCTCTCAGCTGACTCAGCAGAGCCTGCCCTGCCCTCCGAGGGGCACAGGGCACAGCTCCTCGGTTCTCAGGCCCTGGGCAACTTTCAGGAGCTGGGACCTGGGTTCCAAGGTGGTGGCCACTCCGGCCTCCCTTAGCAGACAGACCCACACCCATTGCCTCTGACACACTGCCTGCCTGAGCATCCAAGATGATGGGACTTTGAGGAGCGGTAGGAGCAAGGTATTATTCTGGCTGAGTGTTTAGGGATCCTGAGATGAGAGGGTTGTAATGGGGGGCAGAAGAGTATTCTTAACTTGTGGCTGGGACTGCTCACAGTTATGAGCTTCCCTGAAGTGTCCCCTTCTCCCAGTTTAGGCTGTTAGGGAAGAAGGGAAGAAGGACACACAAAAGGAGGGAAGAGGCGCAAGGGGATGATCCCAGAGCACTAAAAGCCAACACTCTCCCAGCCAGTGCCCCTCACTTCTTTAGGCAGCTCCCAGGGGACAGCTTGGCAGACAACACTCGGTCTTTAGTCCAGCCTGGCAGCCTCCATGGTCCTCATCCCCTGCATCCCCTTCCTGGACCAGCCCCCAGGTGGGGACTGTTTTCATCAGAGATTTCCCTCACACCCAGGTGCTCCCCCTTCAGCAGGCTGCTGGCCACAGGCCTGCAATCAGTAATGACAGGATAACTGTTTGTTTTATTGATCATGACCAGCCTTCTGTGGCTCAGTGATGGATGATATGGATGAGCCACACCCTTCCTGGCACAGGCAGCATATAGAATTAGAGATGAGCTCACCTGGGCCCATCCCCATCCTACCACCTCGCTACCCCTCTCCTGGCCCTGGCCTATGGTGATGGAGAACAAAATTGGGAACCTGGAACCCTGGGACTGAACCCTGGTACACCGCCCCCCTCAATCTTTAGCCTCAGATCTGCTCCTGCCCAGTCCCTAGAAGACCAGGCAGCAGGGGATGCCCATCTGGGTTAGAGGTGTGGAGGGGCAGTGCGTGACTAGGGTGGCCAGAAGGTGCCCTAAAAATACCTGCACAGACCATGAGGCCCACACCCCAGAACTAGCTGGTCAACCATCACTCCTTGCTACCAGTGCCCTCTTTGTACCCACCTCACTCATACTCCTCCATCCTGTCTCCCTCCCTCAGTTGGCGCATTCTCTCCCTTCCTGGATCTCAAGAGACTCTCCCAGCTGACCTTGCCCCAGGATCTCGTGTTGCAACCTGGCCACATCTGTGGCCAGAACCCGTCTGAGCCCAGCTTGAACCCCGGATCCTTTCACAAGACTCCTCAGGATCACGACATGTTATCAGGTGCTATTGGCTCACTAGCCTCTTCCAAGAGCATCCTCTTTGGAATCCCCAGAACCTCCGTCTCTCTATCCCTGAGGGAATGCCCCCCACAGCGTCTGGGAACAGGACCCTGAGCAGGAGACCTAGCCTGTGATCCTGGAAGACTGAGAAAACCCCACCTCGACCCTCACAATCCTCATGGGGCTGGGAGGCAGAGGAAGACGAGAAGGAGAGGGAATCTGATGGCCTGTGTCTTGCAACAGCTAAATTCCTTCCATCTCCCTGCTTCCAGGCTAAAGGTAGAATTACACCTTCCCGCCCCCTAGTGGTCAGGCAGGGCTGTGTGTCAAGAGCGGTGAGCAAAAGTTGTACCTCCAGGCAGGCCAGGGCATTCAGGGGCCTTGAGTTTGGAATGCAAGGCCTCTAGCGACCCTCTCTGCCTCTGCCATAATGATGGTCAATTTTCTAGGATTTGGCTGTTTGGTCAGCTGTGCCTCAGTGTGAGGATGACATGGAGCAGAGTCTCGGCTGACTCATGGAGGAAAAGAAATAAAACAAACCATTTGTTTTGTTGTTAGATTCAATTTGTTGTTACTGTGGCTTGAGCCCCCCCCATGACTAATAGGAGGGAAGATAGGTCCCATGAGCAGGTGGTACTGGGCACGGCAGGAGAGGGTGGATGGTGGTAGTAGGCCCTTCCCTCTCTACACCTCAGTCTCCCTTCCAGTGAGCTTCCTGTATGTCTTTTGGGATGGTGGGAAGAATCAAATGAAAGGGACAGTGTGTAAGTCCTCGAGTCAGGCAACAGTGAACACAGAGAAGTGCGAATGAGGATGGTTGGGGGGGTGGCTACTGGTAAAGTGACAGCAGTGGTGGTAGTGATGGTCATGGGATCAGGAATAGTATCTATGATGGTGACAGCAACACTAAGCTGTTGACAGCAGCACTGGTGATGGTATTTGTGCCAGCAACCAGGACATTGACAGTAACTGAGTCCATTCCCACCAGCCTGGCCCAGGCCCTGCCTTCTGCCAGGTCACAGGCAGGGCAGTGATCACAGCAGCCTGGACAGAAGGCCTGGAGCATTGATTAATTACCTCCGCTAGGGCTGGCTCATTGTCTGCCAATCCCCGTTCCTCAAATGCCCTACCTGTCTGACCTGGGCAAGCCGTCCAGGGCAGTACTGCTCGGTGTCAGGGCAGGAGTTCCCAGATATACCAGTCCAAGGCCTCTTCATCTGCCTTAGGTGTGCACTGCCCCATGGGCCCAGCACAGGCTTCTTCTGGGAGCTGGGTGCTGGGTGCTATGCTGGGCAACGGTACAAAGCATCAGATGGTGTTTTCCCGAAACTTGATGGATACAATATGGAGTTGCCATATGCCGATGGTGCGTACCAGGTGCAGGCTGGAAGGGGGCTCAGGGACTTGGCTAACAGAGCCCACTCTTGGACACTGCTTGCAGATGTCAGGGAAGTAGCCTTGGTTCCATCAACAAACATCTCTGCTCCTTCCATGGAGGACCTTGTACTGGCCTCTGGGGGCACCATGGAGTCAATAATGACTGCCCTGGCTCACCCTGTGCAAGTCCCATCTGATGTGCTGGACACAGATACAGTATTTGGGCAAGGACCAGGGCAGAGCAGCTCTCTGGCTGTAAGAACCTCTGCCTCCAGCATATCTCCCTTCTGTTACGAATGGGCAAACTGAGGTCAGGAATGAGTGAGGCAGATCCCAGGTCACCAGGGATGGGCTAGGTCAGAGCTACATTCTCGCCTCCTGGCCAGTGCTCCTCATACCACAACCCATATCCTCATTCTCAACTGTTCTCAACTCTGTTTTTGCTGGAAGGCACAGATGAAAATTAAAAAAACAAACAAAAAAAACCCTTCTATTTTGTTTTTGCTGAATTGGCACTTCTGTCATCCTAATCTGAGGGGCTTGGCTTGTCTGCTCTGGGGGGAGGGGGACGCCTCCATTTAAAAGCAGAACTAAAAGGAAAACATCCACAGGCCCCATTTCACTGCGCCAGACACGATGAGCAAACCATGGTCGTTAACATGATAAAAGTCACTTTGTCTGGGTGTAAAATTCATTTTTCCCCATTTAGCACATGGTGCATTTGCATCATGCTGCAGTTCCTGGGCTGCGGTCTCCTCCCAAGGATGTCCCAAAATTGTTCCCATTCTCCAGGGAGTGTGCTGAAGACCTGGGTCTTGTGAGACTGGGGTGCAGCTCTAGGAGCGGCTCACTGTGGGCTGATCCCTGGGCCCTAAGTCTGCTCCTCCCATAGTCCTGAGGGAAACCTTGTGTCCCCACATTCTCTGGCCAGGCCTGCAGGAGCCTTGGTAGGTGGATGAGTGGACCATCTGGGGACCACAGTGGACCTCCATTTGACAAATCAGTCGTTGCCTGATTCTGTCACAGAACATCCACAGGAGCCTGCCCTGCGCACCACTTGCCCTCCAGTCCCATCTGTGCCTTATCGGCCTGGGAGTCACATGCTCACAGACAGAACCTCACCCAGTCCCTGAAAGAGAGGGAGGGAGTTGCCTGTGGTCACCCGAGCAACCAAGGCAGTGCTCATTCAGCCCCATCGCAGAGGGCCGAGAGTTCAGATCTCATCATCATGTGTGCTGGAAGCCCCGAGTGTCAAATGCCTGGGTGGAAGCTGACAACCTGGGCCTGCCTCCTCTCCTATCTTAGAATGTAGTCTTGGAGCCTCCTTGCACTTGGACTTCATTTCCTCAACTATACAACGATATAGCCCAGACTCTGAAGCCCCTGCCAACACCGTCCATCCCCAGAAGTTCAATTGTCACCATCTCTTCAGCTTGAGTTTTAGGGGGACCAGACGTCACAGGGCATTATGGCTGTGGGCAAGGGGCAATCAGACAAAGGGGGCAGGAAGCCAGAGCCCTCTGTCCCTCTGCTAAGCTGGCCAAAGAGGACTCAGGATGTCCTCCAGGGCCCTGCCTCCAGCTCCTCCCCACAGAGGCTGCACTAGCTCAAAGAAAGAAGTGACACTGGGCTACTGCTCAAAGTGTCCCAGGTGAGACTGGCAGCCGAGACTGGGTCCATAGATAAGATACAGCACCTGGGTTTTGGCAGGTGGGAGTTGTTCCCTTCCTACAGAGCTCTGTCAGTAGGGCAGAAAGGGAGAAAGGACAAGACCTCCAGGACCTTGCCCTTCAACTCTGGCTGCTTGAACACAGTGAGTGCTAAATTTACCAGCTGTGATAGGCTAGGTGTCAGAGACAGCACCCCTTTTGGAGAGAAGGAACAGCAGAGGGCCCTGGGGAGAGTGGAGCATCCTGAGAAGAGGGGATGGCAGTTGTTCCCAAGAAGGAGGAGGAAGAAGCCCTCGGGTAGCACACTCACCTGGCCCCGGGGCAGACCTGGGTAGAATGGACTCAGAAGATGGACAGTGGCTGGAACCAGGCTTACCAGGCCCTCTTGATGAGACAGGTGGAGAGACTGGAAAGGCCCAGGCAATGGATGAGAGTCCTGTCAACAGTGGGGAGACATGTACAGACCACAAGGTCGACAGAGTTGCTGGAGGCCCTTAGAGATAACATTGGGTCCCTACATGGGCTTTTCTGAATGAAGACAGGACCCTAGCAAGACCATGGTCCAACTTCAGGGAAAGGTGTAAGCTTACTCCCATCTGTCTGGGACAAGAGGGTTCTGTGTCCTGCACCCCATAATTTACATCCTGCTGCCTAGAAGCATCCCTGACTGCTGGCCAGAGTACAGTTCTCAGGGACCTTGGAGCACCCTGGCCCTGGTTTAAGGATGCTGAAGGCACAGCGCGCATGGCAGGCAGGGCTGGCAACAGCTGTTCACTTACTGAAGCTATTTTATAATATTGCCGGAGCTTTTAAAATAATCCCATTTCTGCAGAATATTCCCAGCTAATTGGAGCTGTCTCTTTCTTATTAAACAGAAAGGTTATAAAAATGTGTGTTGAGGGTTTAAGAGCAATACCTCTTGGCTGCTCCGATTGTTATGACAAAGATAACATACCGGAAGCCCGTGCTTGGCGGGCGAGGTGGAGGAGGCACTTGTGTCTGGGCTGGGGTAGAGCAGGGGCAGAGGAAGGGGCAGGGGCTGGGGCAGAGGCTGGCTGGCTCTCTCTGTGGCAGCTTGTACAGCACAGGCTTGAGGAATGGCAGCCTTCTCTAGAACAATTGCTCTCTAAACACTTAGGCTGCTGTGACAGGGCTGTCCATCACTCAGACCTCTGACTGGGGGAGTTCGCATAACTTACTGAGAGGCAGAAGAGGGTGGAGTGGGGGGAGTGATTCCAATTAGCGGAGCCAGGAAGCAGATGAGCTGGCCAGGACCTCAGCTTTTCAGGAAGATGAATAAATAGCCCCTTCTGCATGATGGGGCAGCCTGGGAGGTGAGGTCTCTGCTCTACACCTGTTTTGGCAACTAAAGTACAAGAAAGGCCAATGTATCAGGAGCTCCCCATTCTGCAGATATGAGTGTGGAGCCCACCACTGTAAGAGTTTATCCCAGAGTCATTCTGGGAGGGTAGAAATGAGAATTCAGACTCTGTTAGGAGTTAAGGCCTTCTACCCAGCACCCATCTTTCCCTGTAGTGTAGGACCCACGTACAGTGCAGGATGTGCACCCTGACCGTTACAGGAGCTTCAGGACCTCTTCACCATCCTCCGTCAGAACAGTCACACTGTCATATATCAGGGATGAGCATCAAATTTAGTTTACGAAGAACCACCTATTGCTTAAAAACCAGTCTGGAAGAGACAAACTTGACTTCCATGGATCCCCTCTCTGCTTGGTGACTGCCCAATCTACCCAGTTTTCCAGGGGATAAATCTGTTCATCTTTGGAACACTCCCAGGGGCTTTACTAACAGAAGAAAAGACTCTAGACTGACCTGGGCCCTGCCTCCTGTCCCAGTCTGTCACGTTTCCTTCTGGGACACTGCTCCTCCCCACAGGCCACCCTACTCTTCCTGTGCACCTGGGCAACAGATAGGGAAGTCTCTGTCCATTGCCCCACCCTCATCGACTGGTCACCGTGCCGCGTGCCCCAGTCCCGGTCCTGCCCCTGGCTTGGGACTTGGCTCCACGCTGTCTGGCATGTGCCAGGCATGCCTCCTCACCTTGCGTAAGTGGTGTGCAGGGCTGAGGGCAGTATTCTTGCCCCACCTCCTTCCGCAGACTTGAAGGACACCATGAGGATAGCTTTGCCCTGAGAGAGTGCTTTCTAACTCAGCCAGGGCTCAGACCCCCCCTTGTCCTCTCAGCAACTCTGAGAGGAAGATGAGAGGCCTGTTGAACCCATTTGGCCTCCAAGGAGACTGAGATGTAGTTATGTTAGGCAACAAGCTCAAGGTCACCTGGGCCCAGCAGATGTCTGCTGCCTCTCCAGTCGTGAATCAGGCTACGGCACTAGGATGACTGTCCTTTCCAACCCATGCTCACGGGACATTTCTCCCATGATTTGTGGCCACAGCTCAGACACAGTCCTGCCACCCACCTCCCAGTCTCCTGGCCTGCCTGCTCTAGTGCGATGGGCTCCTTCATCATGGAGAGGTCTCGCTCCTCGTAACAAAGCAGAATTTAAACGCTTCACTGGCTTTCCCTGGAGCAGATCCTCCCTTGAGCTGTCAAGGGAAACTAGTGAAAGCTGCACTAGTTCTCCAAAGCTCCCTTCATCCAAATGTTCTTCTCTCTTCCACCTCCAGAGAGCCTTCCCATATTACAGCAGCAGAGAGCAATCCTTGTCCTCGCGCATCCCAGAGTCCAAATGTTTCAGTTTGTCACGCTGGGATCCACAGGGGCATGGGGGTGGGGAGAGGGCCCTTGCCTCATCTGTGGGATCCGACCACATGGGAATAAATCTGCGGCTTTCTCCTGCAAAGCCCTGCCTAGAGGTACCTTGGCAGGACAGGCACAGCAGCAGAGAGGCTTAGTAGAAGCAAGAGGGAGCGAGCCGGATTTTTGGATCATTGGTAAAACCCAAAGGCTGTACTGCCACCCTGGGAGGTGGCAGGAAATACTAATTTGTATGCCATGTATATAGTTTTGCATATTGAGATAAGATGGGCTTATTAAAAAAAGAAAAAGATTACAATATGCTCCTCTTGCATCAATCCAAGAGGAGCTGGATCAGGAGTTGGAGCCTGTCGTTGCTATTTCCCAGCCACCCTTAAACAAGATACTCAGAACTACAGGCTTCTCGGTTTACTCATCTGCCCAATGAGGCTAATGCTGTCTGCTTGGAAGGCTGTTTTGAAAATTAGAAATCCTCCTGGCCCAGTACCTGTCAGTAGTGAGGACGAAAGGTCACAAGACAGGGGAATAGTGATGGGAGTTATTATTCTCATTCACTTTCAGAAGGAACCATTAAGAATTCTCAATGGGAAATCCTGAGCCACAGTGGCTCAGGGCAGGCCCTTCTCCTCTGTACAATAAACACACAGTGCCCAGAGGAGGTCAGAAATAGGGACGTTCCCATGTGGAGTCTGACCCCTCATGCCTGTTCATGGGGAAATGAGGCAAGACTCAGCGAGTTTCCAGTGGTCTCGAGAATCTGCCGAGAGCAGGTCTACAGGGCCGGGGCAGCGGAGCCTGCGGCGGGAGGACCCAGTTGTCCTGTCCAGCTTTGGGTAATAAGAAGCTGGACCATGCTGAAAGGGCAGCAAGTACCCTACAGTGCCCAGGAGAAGAGCTGGAGAGGTGGGGGGACAACACAAACACCTGCACCTGTGCAGGTGTTGGGGCACTGCTGAAAGGCTGGCCTTACAGGGAACCCTAAGTGCAATCAGAAAGTCACGGCTGGCGCGGGACAGCACAAGAGCCTGGGAAGCAGTTAGGTGGGGCTCTGAGGCAGAATCCTCACTCCCAGTATTTATTCATTCAGCCATACCTGATCCTCAGGCCAAGGGGCCTGAGTCAGCTTGGCACATCTACCATCCCCCCCAGGGACACACTCTTGCTGGTTTCTGACTCATTGCCAGTCCTCTCTGTCCAGGGCCTGCTCCCAGCCACCCCACGGCAGCTGGCATGGATTTTCAGGCAAGACCTCAGTGGCTCATTGCAAACTGCTGAGTCCACATTCCGATCCTCCCTGAGGTCTCTCTGCCTCTCTCAGTGAGTCTCTGCCTCCGCCCATTCCTCCCTAAAGCCCTCCTTGCTCATTTAGCGATTAAGACCTCAGCAAGATGGAAGATGGTGCTCTGGAGCTGTCAGGTAGGGCTCAGGTGGCCATGGGTGTGGTGGGGGTAAGAGTGCCCTTCAGGCTAGTGGGAAGAAGCATTCAGGACCTCCCCATCTTCCAGATTCCCATCTTCCTACCCAGGTATACCCTCCCAGGCAGGCCTTCCATCTGTCTGAAGCACAGTGAAGTTCTCCAATGGCCACAGTCTGCAGAGACAGGCCTGGACTCTGCTTTAGGGACTCCCAGCTTTCAGTGTCTCCCTCTAGACCAGCTCTAGGCCAGAGGGGCCCTCTGGCCTCTACATCTGTCCTGGTACCTGCCTTGCTCTGCTGACCCCAGTACTAGCTCCTTATCAGCAAGTAGAAAATAAGATGGAGCCTTGTGGCATCTCTGACCATCAGATAAAGCCATGGATGACCTCACACAAGGATCCAGGGGCCCTGAGTTCCAGTCTCAGAGATGCTGCTGTTTACTAGGTGATTTGGGGCCTAGCACAGAGCATTTCTGAGGCCCAATTTGCCCAACTATGAGTAAGGGGTCCACAGAGGTCCTGCTGTCTTTTGAAAGGGATTCTTGGGCTCAGTCATCCCCAAAGTGGCCAAGGTACTTCCCACCAATCCATTTCCTGGGCCAAGTTGGGGTGGGATCCAGAATCTTTGCAAGTCACAATCATTCCTGGACTCATAACCTGGACCCTTCCCCATTCTTGCCCCATACCTTCTGGACAGTGATGCCTTCCTTCAGCTAGACCACCCAGGAGACACTTGTTCCGGGCCAGCCCCTGGTCTCTCTGTGCCCCCAACTCTCATCCCTGCCATATCTCATTTCCTGCCCTATCTTATACCTTGCATCTTCCATCCAGACTGGATGTTTCCTTGTTTGACTAACGGGGTACTGCTTAATGCCAGCAATGGAGAGCAAGGAGCAGTTTTCCACACAGGCAGGTGAAAAGGATATTCCTGCTGGTGTTGTCCCTTTTCGTGGCCTAGGGAGCCAGAACTCCTGGCTCTACTGCCTACCCTGCCTGGGACCCATCTCTCTAGGGTGTCTCCCGCCTCCACTCTGTCCCCAAGGGAGGAGAGTAGCCTCCACACCACCATGATCTTCCTCTGCAATCCTAATGGCTTAGCCATTGCCCCGGACCAGTGTTATTGAAGATTTCACGAGATGTGGAGCTGGAGAATGCTGAGGTGCTGAATCACAAGTGTAATTGTGGTATGTTTGAGTTTGATGGCTTCCTTCTAGGAAAATGGATCCATACTGACAGGGGCTCCTCTAGGATCTACACCCCCCAGCCCACTTCACCCAACTAGGGAGAAGTCTCATGCTTCCTTCCTCCCTGTTCTCCACACCCCTGCCCCCCACCTTAGCCTGGTAAGCCCCAACCCCGGAGCAAACAGTTACAGCCACACAGGGACCACGATTCTGTCTAGTGATCTGTGCCACACTCACAGGAAAGCTGAACTAAGTATTCTCTAGTAGTGTTCCCTCCCCTCCCTGCCAGTGTTTAAAGAACTTGGGTAGGTGCTGTTCCTGAGGGCCAGCATCAGTCCCCAAGGGGCAGAGGTCTGATGAAATGGGGAAGGAGTGCCTCTTTGGAGCCCTCTGGATTCTCACAGTATGGTGTTCCTACTGGCCTTGATGTCACCCCACACAGCCTCAACCTCCCCTTGGCACTTGGACTAGAACTCCCTGGCCTCGTCTATCTTCCAGTCTCAACAAATGAAGTACTAACTGCCCCTCACAGGAAAAGCAGCCATCAGTTAAATTAAGTGATGACAGAGCCGGGTCCCGCCCTCCCCTCAACTGCCTAGTGGAGGCTAATCCACTAAAGGATTGATGAGCAAAGCCAAGAGATGCTTCTAGCAGAAGTTTTGAGGACTTTCCTCAGGGCCTCTCCCCTATATGTCGCCAGTGAGGCCGCTTCCCTGGGTCCAGCCTTTATCTCTCCTGTCATTTCATGTCCATCAGTACCTAAAGCCGTCACTCGAGTGCCATCTGTGCTGCCGAGGGTAAGGTCACTGGTGTCACGTGCTCCTGCTCATTGAGAGACCCTTGGTCCTGACACACTGGGCTCATTCGGGACACGTATCTCTGGACTGCTGGTTTCATTGACAAAGTCACCGAAGCCCTCTCTGCCTCTTTTCTTTGCTAGGCAAAATGAGCAATTTAGGGACAAATCATCTCTAGAATTACTGAGGGCAGAGGGCAGGGCAGGGACCTGCCAGTGAAGCTCTTTCCCACTCTTGGCGGAGGAGGCCAGTACTTGCCCCTCACCCTGCTCCGACTGGCCTGGAGGGATGGAGGGATGGCTATCAGAGGAGGCAATTTGCCACGGCCATTCCACAGAGACACTGATGGGACATTAGGCAGTGATGGAGGGCTGCCTCCGTCAGAGCCTGACTTAGCCCACCGCTGACACCCTTTACTTCCATCTGGAGGCAGAAAAACACATCTTGTGGAGAGTTAGAGCTGCTGTCAGTGCTGGCCAGGGGCTCTGAGGAGACTCTTATTTATTTGCAAGCCATTCAGACATCTAATGCTTTTCTGAGGGAAGAATTTCTCTCTTTTATTTGTTCTCATTTTCTCTTGGCAGAATGAGAGGAAGACCTGAGAGGAGGGGATAAGACCAGCGTCTAGGCCCTGATGCCACTGCTAGGGCAAACGGGACACCCTCGGTCCCACCCACCAGGTGGACATTGGTCAGATTCCAGGGGCGGGGCAAGTTCAGAAGATTCTGGAGCCCCAGAGTTTGTGAGGGGACACATGGGACAGAATTTAGACTTTAGTTTTAAGTCTAAATCTCTTTACTCATTGTAACCCTGGGGCAGCCTTTCCCTTCCTTGGGCCCCGGTTTCCACATCTGTAAAATGAGCAGGTTGCTCTAAACCTCTCTGAGAAAAACTCCAGACTATTCAGACTATCCAAACTATACCGCTGGGGGAATGAGGACTGCCACCCAAACAGGGCTCCCAGAGAGGGCAGTCTGTCCAGCTGGGCAGCCACGCCCACCTCTACTCAACTTGAGCAGAGAGGATCCAAGTTTTGAAGGAGCAGCCAAGGCAACAAAACTGACGCTGTAATTCCCTGCACTCATAACCAACCATCACCTTGTTTTTGCTCCTCTTCTCTAAGGATGAGACGACCCAGGGTCCCAGAGTCCTGGGTGCAGGGGCAAGCAGGCCGTCTTGACATACGTCTCATCTTCACCTCTGAGCCAAGCTGAGCCCCAGGCTGCCTATGAAGCCACCCCATCTACCCCCCTGCCTCTCCCAGGAGCTCCTTTACTCACATACACAATCCCCAAGGAACTGTGTCCCATCCCAAGGAAGCCAGTCACTCCTGTCTTAGGTCTTTGCTTGGGCCTAAGGGATACTCCTTTCCCCTACCTCTAGCCATTCATCCATTCAACCGTTCCCTGCTCTTTTGTGCCAGTTTCAAAGTCCCTTCCTCCAGGAAGCCTTCCCTGACTACCTGAGCTTCACAGTGCTGGGCAACCGCATGCTCTATGTTATCCATGTGCAGTAATTGTGCATGGTTTGAGGTATTCACCATGTTTTTCCTGTGTGTGAAATCCCCCACTAAGTGGGAAAGCTCCCAGGGGCCAAGGATTAAGCCTCTAACGCTGCCGAATCTCACCTGACTAACCAGCATCCCTGCTTGGAGGCATAATCTGAATTCAGGAACCCTCACGATAATGAAGGCCTAACCACGGGGCCACCACTGCAGTACCAGGAGGCCTGGTTCCCCCATGAACCCCATACTGGGATTTTAGCTCTCCTCCTGTCAGAGACTAGTATGGGGACATCAAAGGTATGGACAGTCTCACTCTTTATCATAGGGAGACAGATCTAGTATGACAACCCAGGCTCTAGACTCCAAGATCCACAGCCTGATCTGCACTGACCACTGGGTGGCCTTGGGCAAATCTCTTCCTTTCTCTGGGCCTCAGTTTCTCCTTCTGTTTAGCAAGGAGTCCTATAGGTGTTGACAGCTGTAGCCTCAGAGTTGGCTCTAACTTTGATGTGACAGTTTACACTGCCTAGAAGGGTTAACTTCAACCCCCTCCATTTCATAGAGTAAACTGTACCACACAGAGAGTGGGTCCATAAGGTACCAAGAATCTTTGAAGTTTTTCTTTCATTTTATTTGTGTGTTGGTTTCTGAGATAAGATCTCACTATGTCCTCTAGGCTGACCTCAGAATCATGGCTCAAATGATCTCCCACCTTAGCTTGCTGAGTAGCTGGAACTACAGATTTGCCACCACACCTGGCCTGAAGTATTCTCAGTCCATTCAGAGGTGGGGGACTCTTCTGCCTATATCTGCAGGTTACATGTATCCACGTTATGTTCAGGCAGGGGCATTTGGGGAAGCATTGCATCCCTGAGTGTTCCCCAAGAACTGATGGGCAAGCCACAGCAGCACTGGCAGGTGAAGGGCTAGTAGCAACTCATACATGAGTGTGTCCCAGCTGGGGATCCTACAAGACAACTGAGTCCAGCCCAGAGGAGGGAGAAAATAAGCATGTCTGAATAGGTTGGGTGCAGCAGGGATGGCCTCCTCTGATAGGAGAACACTTGCTAAGGCAGGGTTTGCTCTGACCCAGGTGGAAACCCGGGTAGAGGCACAGCTGGGTCAATGTGGCTTGGAAGGCAGGCTCTGGCTGAAGATATGCCCAGCCCCCGGAGCCCCCCATTATTGCCCCCTAATATGCCTACCCTATCCTGCTCACCTTGCAAGACTGAGTTGGAATCCCTTCCTCTTCCAAGAACCTTCCCCACCTGCCTGCGAATAGGGCTGGCCCTTCCTGGGGATACTTGAGTTTCTCTGCCTCCTCTTCATTTAACCCTTGATGAGTGCCAAGGCTTCTCCTCAGGATGCTATATGCTTTGAGTCTTCAAGCTACTCCTGCCAGATAGGGGCCATGCCTACCACTATATGGATGAAGGAACAGACTCAGAGAGGCTAAGTGACTTGCTTACACAACCTGTGTTGTCCATTGCTAAAACTTACCCACCTTCTGTCCAGACCAGACCAGCCTTCCTGGGAATATTCCCAAGCCCCATCCAAAAGATTCTTGTGTCAGCACTTCCTGGGACCCCACCCTCCATCCCATGGCCAAGACCTACCTGTGTGGTACCTAGAGGGTGTGACAGAGACGAGGGAGCATCTAGTCCAAGCTCATCGAGGCTCCAGGGTGCAGATGTCTTTTTGATCCTGAGGCAGAGGCCACTGCGTGTGTGTGCAGCTGAGGAGGGGGCAGGAAAGTCGAGATGGGATAGTGACCCAACCAGTTGGAGAGAGGGAAGGCTGGTCCAAGAAGGATTCCCAGCATGTGCGGCCTGATGAGTCCAGAAACACCTTGGGTCCAGGTAGTAGAGATGAGGGATTCCAGGCAGAAGAAACTGCAGAAGTAAGGCCACAGGGTGGGAGTTTTCACGAATAAGGAGGCTTGAGAGGGTAAAGGGTGACAGGGAGGGTGGTTGGGGGTGGGAACCCTGCCATCCGACATGTCCTGAATATTCCTGATGTACTTCCTTTTCCCTGGAGTAGCATAGTAGAGCCTAGGGCCTGCCTCACACATAACAGGCTTTCAATAAAGCTCTCAGTCTCTTCTGGCTGCTGAGCAGACCTCTCTTAGGCCCGCAGAACTAGCACCTACCAAACCCCTGTCAAGGCCAGGCCCCTCTGACTGCAGCTTTAGTTGCCCCTGCCACCCCACATCTTCCAGCATAGGCACCCTGCCCCAATTAGATGGCCTCAGGCCCTTCCCGCTGAACCCATCAGTGTGCCTGCCCTGGGAGTCCTATTCCCTGAGAAGCCTCAATTATTCCTCCCAACGTCTTAACCTGTGGCTGGAGCCAGCCACCGTGAGGCCAAGGATATTGTGCGCCTCCAAAGTTGGAATGTGTAAACTCTTACTACCCATTTACTCTTAATTACCTCCCCTCCTTATTTGTCTTCCTTTAACGGCCTGTCAACCAAAATCTCCCGCCTTTCCCTCTGCGCCAGCGGCCTCAATTAGGTGCACAGCTGCGGAGGCTGGAACTGAAATATCTAGCCTCCAGTGCCCACTGCCATACCTAGACTGGCTCCAGGTGCCTGACAGCCTGGCACTCTCTGGGGATAACGATGCCATCCTGGTGTCAAAGGGCAGGCAGGCTGCCTCTGACATTTCTCAGGCCACTGGAAGTTCTGCCTCTGGAAGGTGCCCAGAGCTCATGAGGCTGCAGGAGGAGTTATACCCTTTGCGCTGATCCTCTGGAGCTATGAGCACAGGTATATTCGTCCAGCAAACAGGTAGGGGAAGCCATCTCTGGACAATCTTGCCTGGACATGGCGGGACAGAAATGCTGGAGACATACCAGCAGGAAGGACTGGGAGGGGACTGCTTATCCTAGGCTTGTTAGGTCTTCAGTGCAGGACCTTCCCATTCTGTCTACCCTGGCAGAGGGACTGTCCTGCCCTGCCCAGAAGTGGGGGGAAATCTAGCACAATCAGGCATCTAGCTCAGGGAGGGTCCTGGCTGTTTCATAGAGCTGGTTTGACTTGGCCTGTCATAGTCCACTAGGCCCTTCCTGTCCACTGGGCCCCAGGGTTTGAGGGTCAGAGTCTCTAGCCTCTGCCCTGCCTTCCTTCCTCTGATAATGTTTTGGGGGCCTCACATTTTGGAGGCTGTTGGCAAACCTCACTCTGGTCCCTGAAGGTCACTCAGGTCAAGGGAGTAGTGACCTCTAGGAAATGGAGGAAGCCCTTGTTAAGGCCCATCTTGGAGGGGTGGGAGAAGGATGAGGGAACCACAGCAGGACTGGGAAAGAAGTAAAAATTATCTCGAGCCCCATTTCCAGCCCCTAGTACCACCTCTGTGGCCCTCAGTCCAGGGCTTACTGTTCTTTCCTCCTTAGCTGTGACTCCTCCTTGAGCTGACCTGTGAGTAGATGATGGGAAACCCAGTCAGACATCAGGGGGCAGGGGCTTCTGGGCATGTTTGAACTAAGTGGTCCAGCAGTTCCTGTCCCTCACTCTTCATGTTAGGCAGAGTCTGTAGGAAGCTATTGCTAAGGGGACTGGCCCTGTTCCAGGCTGGTGGGAAGCATTCTCCCGTCCTATGTGTGTCAAGGGCCAAGGGGGATTCCAGGGACAACTTCAGAAGGACCCTAGGGATACTCTTCCCCATCTATGTACTTCTGTTTACAAGCCATTCACCCTGTTCTCACTTCGTTCTGAAAATGGAGATGAGCACTCACTCAAACACTCACAGAGGAGGAAACTGAGGCCTCTCACAAGCTAAGGATTTGGCACCAAAACAAGCCCCAGCCTTCTGCTGGCAGCAGCAAAGAGCCAGGGTCCTCTAGGACAGAAATGACTGGGCCGTGCAGGGATGTGCCCCCTGGCCCTAAAGGAGTCTGACTTGTAAGTGGCTGTTCAAACTCTGGGAGCTGGAGCCTGGGGGCGGGGGTCTTCCCTGCACAGGGCACCTTCCCAGCCCAGGGCGGTGGAGCCAGGGGTGGCTGCATTCGCCATCCTCAGCCTCCAACAGCTGAGCAGCTGCACCCAGCTCTTGCTCAGGGAACACAGAGGTTCAGAGTCTTTCTATCTGCCAGTGGCTAGACGCGTAAGACAGAGAAATCTTGCGGTAGTTGGAAGCAGCGCGGGTGTGACAGCAGTGCTACCCCTTTCTCTGGTCTACTGAAGCTTGCCATTCCATCATTAAACCTGTGACTCCAGGCCTTAAGCCTGTTGAAGGTCGAGCCACCAGATGGGTCACACACGCGCCTGCCTAGAGTTCTCGGGAGGGAGGCTCCTTCTGTGCGCGGGGCGGAGAGCAGCCCCCGGGGCTGAGGTGCAGGGGCAGGGCCGCGCCCTGGGCGCTCGAGCCGCTGCCGGGGCGCAGGACGCGCGCGCCCGGACTCCACTTGGTGGCGCGGGCCAGCAGGGCCGTCTCGGGGCTGCGCGGGGACGAGGGCGCGCGGGCACAGGCGGGCGCGTGGCCGCGGCGGGGGCGCGCGGGGGCGGGCCGGCCCGGGAGGGAGTGGGGAAGGAGGGAGAGGGGAGGGCGGCGCCGGCAGGTTGGCGGCAGCCGCTATTTGAGCGCAGGTCCCGGGCCGGGAGCTCAGAGCGCTGGGAGCGAGCGCGGCGGGGAGATCGTAACGCGCAGCCCGCAGAGGCGCTGCGGCCGGTGCAGCCCCGGAGGCCCCGCGCGGAGCAGGCGGCGGCGGAGCACAGGCCGGCTCGTCGCCCGCAGCCCGCCGCCCGCGCCCCCCCTCTCCCGCCGCCGCCGCCGCCCCCCCTCCCCGCGGCGCCGCGTCTTGAATGGAAACATGGCGGTGCCGGCTCGGACCTGCGGCGCCGCTCGGCCCGGCGCGGCGCGGACCGCGCTCCCCTGGCCCGGTCCCGGCCCCCGGCGCCCGGCGTCTGGGCCCGCGCGTCCGCTCTGGCTGCTGCTTCTCCCGCTGCTCGCCGCCCCGGGCGCCTCTGCCTACAGCTTCCCCCAGCAGCACACGTAAGTGGTCTCGGCCGGCCGTGGGACCCCGCCAGGCCCGCGCGCCCCTTGGCCCCTCAGTCCGCGCGGGGGCGGGGGAGCCCAGTCCCGGGCACGCTGCGCCCCGGGGTGGCGGCCCTAAGCCCTGGCGTGGCGGTCACGGTCCTGGCGCTTCTGGCTGCGTCGCGAAACTTCCCCGCGGTGCCCCCCGCTTCCCCGACCACCGCAAAGGGGGTAGGGCAAGATCTCCAAGCCCCGGGGTGGGTCGAGGGTCCGAGTCTGCCAGCTGGCTACCCTGCCGCTGTCCCAGTGACCTGGGGCTCCTCGGTTGGGTGAAGGGGCGCCCAGCGACCCCTGCCCAACAGAGTTGGAGGCGTGCATCTGTCTCACGTTTTCTCCTTGGTGGAAACCTGACGCTTTAAAGTCAGAGGTGGGGGACACCTCCACACCCGTCTTTTGGGACTCTTTCCTTTTGAAGGGGGCTGGATGCAGAGGATGCAAACACCTTGCTGTGATCAGTGTTGCCTGTTCTTGGCCACCCCTCCACCTGAGGGGGAAGGTCCCTCGAAGAGCCTAACTGGGAGGTGAAGGAGCTTGGGTTCGGGACAGAGGTGAATGGTGGGGAGGACCCCTGCCAGCTCCTGCCGCCGCTCCCCCTGCCAACAGGGTAATAGCATCTCCGGCTCTGCCAGCTTCTGCTGGTGTTCATGGTCCTTCCAAGCCTGCCTGCCCTCCTCAGGAGCCTGCAAACTCAGCCAGCTATGTCTGGGCTGGGACTGGGTATTTCATGCTTGTGCCCCTTCGGATAGCATCCGTTTCCTGTTACCATTTGTCGGTGCCCATACACACCTTTGGGGTATGGTCTGAGGACCACCCAGCCTCTGCTTTCTGCCCCTGGGTCTGAGGAGCCACCTGTCCCTGCACTCCGTCACCAGTGTCCTGGCCTAGGGCTTGGGGCGTTGGGCCGGGGCTGCTGTGGCCGAGGGAAAGAGGCTGGGCTCAGGGAGGGGGAGCTGCGTCATTAGAGCAGTTCTGCCCGAGGGTAAAAGCCCCTGGTTCCGCCACAGAATCTGCGGGAACCTGCGGACTCCGGCTGGTACGCTTTACCAGATGAGGAAAGAGCAAAACTCGGGAGAGGCACTGCTCTGAGTCTGTCTCCGTCTTGTCATCTCTCTCCTTGCACAGCCTGGCTTTGCTCAGGCAGGTGATCAGTCGGCAAATTACAGGTGCCGCACGGACATGTCCTCTGTCAACCGTCTGGGTTTTTCTTGTGTGTATGTGAGGGGTGTGCGGGGAGAGGAGAATCATATGGAAGTTCAGGGCTAGTGGGCGCATTTTTGTCTTTCATTCACTGTGATGAAAATGGACTTAAACCACAGTGTTTAAACAAGAGCAAAAGCACTGTTTTTTTGTTGTTCTTTTTTCAAAGTCAAGCCCAAGCTAAGCCGCAGTTATTTTTTTCCTGACTGTTTCATAGCTCCTTGAGTAAAGGTTTAAGTATATGTCCCTTTCCGACCTCGCTCCCCTTCCTTTCAACCTCCAGTTGTTCACATGGCCGCTGGGCCTGCATGAGTCTCCCCTAGAAGGCCAATGTCAGACCCTGGCCAGAATGGACACCTGTCCCTCTGTCCTCAGCCTGAAGACGGGAAGCGGGTGTGACGGCAGCAGCACATTTACAGCTGGACACTCTTTTCTTGTCAATATAGTTGGAGCTAATTCAAGGGTTCGGTACTCGGCTTGTAAGCCGTAATTAGGGAATGAGAGTGGGGGCGGGGCAGGGGCTCTGGAGCTCTGAGGGTCCACAGGAGGTGACTAATGGTATGACAGCGTGCATGGGATTGCTGTGACAGCCAGTACCCTTCAGCTGCCCTGGACACACAGATGCAGATGCCTATTGATCCTTAGAGAAAGGAAGGGGAGGGAACCTTGAGGTCCCCTCCCCATGGCCACAGCTGGCTGAACTGACATAAAAGGCCGAGGCTGACCCTAGGGGCAAGAGGGCTCTGTGGATCTGCTCAGGAGTGGGTGTCCTCCCTGAGCCTTCTCCTGGGTCAGCGTGGCCAGGCCAGAATCACAATGATACAGGTGGCTTTCCAAGGTGGAGCGCAGGACCCTCAGCCCCACAGCACTGGGGCGATCACCCCTCAGTGGGGAGGGATACTAATGGCCAAGTAATTTCCTCATTAGTGTCTGCTATCATGAATAAGCCCACTACGCAAGCGGCTGGGTTTTAAGCAAGTGCAGGTTTGGGGTCTGGCGGCTGTTATTTCTGAATCGCTCTGGCAGCGTGACTCTCTGCCCACCAGGCGAAATGGACCAATGCAGTGGCCAGATTGAGAAGGACAGAGGAGTTCCTGCTGGAGGGAGGGCAGGACTTTGGTTTTAGGGAGAGGGTCTTCCTTGCCCCACCTGGGTCAGGGTTTCAGATGTGGAGGAGAACCTGTGCGTATGCGCATGCATATGTGTGTGTGCGTGTGTGTGCGTATGTGAGCACTTGTGTGTCGGGGGAGGACGGAGTCGGAGCACTCTTTTCCACCTGCTTCCTTCTCTTTGCAGTTCTGTCCACCCCATGCTTAGGCCTCGCTGCTCTCCACCCTGTGTCTTTGCCTTCCCTGCCCCCTCTTCTTTGACTCTCTCATTTCTTTTGTCCCAGCACCTTGTCTGTCCCTCTCATCAACCTGTGCCCACCCTGACCTACCTACCTCTTTGTCCTCTCCATTGACGCTCCCTGTTCTCTGGTGTCTCTGGGCTTCTCTAACCCCTCCTCCTTGGAGACCTGGCTGAGTGCAGGCTACAGCATGGCCTGAGCTGCCCACCTGGCCGCTCCAGTAGTGGAGTGGGCCCGTGCTCCCCTCCTCTGGGGGTGGCAGGGAGCAGCAAGGGGCAAATTAACAATGGCCAGGATACATGCATGCTCCTTCCTGAGCAGATGCATAGGGAGCAGTGCCCACAACGGGGCATGCGTCAGTCTGCGGTTAATGGGGGGTGACGTGTATCTGTCTGGGCCTTCGAGCCCCTGTCTCCACCTCCCCATGGCTCTCCCTGTTGGAGGAGGGCAACATTCCACGTCTGGGTCCCCCATCTTCCCAACAACCTGCCGCAGCTTTTGCAGAAGGGAGGGGGAGGCTTCGCGGCCTGCTGCTGCTGCCACAGGAATGCAGCACTGCCAGGTGCTCGCATCCTTCCTGGTGTTGAGGATTTTTGGAGGGGACCCCTAGCTGCTGCCCCTCGCCCCACCCCCAGTTCCGCTTTTAGTAAGTGCCTCCTCCTGGCCAGCTGTGTGTCAGGCTCACCCGAGAAGGGAGGAAGCCCATTTTAAGGTGAGTCCCGTCACATTCGTGTCCCCGAAGAGAAACTGACTCCTGAGTGAAGCTGGCCCCACGGTGGAGTGACTCTTTCTGTAACCAGTGTTGCTTTCTCTCCCCTGCCTGGGTACAGGTAGCTACCACTGGCTCTTGACACCTCAGATCTGCACAGGTAGACACTTCCAGCTCCTGGGAGGAGGCAGTTTGGGGACATGCTAAATGTCAGGTATAAACCTTATGTGCTCAAACTTTGGCCTCCAGAGCTGACCCTCTCCATTGAGATGACCTTGGCTTAGTTTCCCCAACTGAGATACTAGAGTTGTCTTAAGAGGCTGGTGGGAAGAAGTAATGGAGGAAGGGTAGCCTCTGGTGTGCAAAGAGGGCTCCCTTGAGCACTGGGACAGCCGCCATTCACATTAGCGTCAAACCCAGGTGCTACAGCCACAGGCCCTTTTTGCCAGTCTCCTCTCGACACTCCCATGAGCTAGGTGCATCCTTGTCTCCCTGCTCTGTCCCACTGCCCATCATTGATGCCTGCTTTTCGTATATGCGCATCTTTTGGAGGCCTCTCCAGTCCCAGCTCTGGGTATGCAACTTGCGTGGGCTATTCCCAGCCACCCAAGATACCAACTCCTTGAGGACAGTTCCTGGCCACCTCTTTTCACCCTCCCTCACTGCAGCCCAGCTTAACTGTGGTGGAGGACGTTGCTGGGCTAATGATGGCCTCTTGTCACTGAGCCTAGGCCAAGCTGCTCCCCATATTACTGCCTGAACCCCTGGGATGTGCCCATCTCACAGATGGGGAGATTGAGACTCAGGAAAATGAAAGGACCTGCCCCACGCCCACAGCTACTGAGGGAAGAACTGAGAGAGAATTGTTCTGTCAGAAACGTAGCTGCCCTGCCAGTGGGCTGGGAACATCTGGTCAGTGGGCCCAGGAAGGGATGTGGGAGGTGGGTAGAAACCTGAGCCTGAGTGTTTTGGGGGAAGCTAAAGAGGCCTAGTATGTGAGAGGTGGCCAATGGGACCCAAGCGAGCCTCTCTGCTGTATCCTTTCCTGCTCTGTCCCTTGTTCCTCTGGATCTGAGGCAGTCCCAGGGGCCTTCCTTTAGCTGCTGTACTAGCCCAGGGCTCCTTGTGGAATGCCCCCAGCCCAGAGTTTCCTTCTGCCAAAGCATTTAACCATGGTCCAGGCCCGCTAGGCAAGGCACCAAGCAGTGGGGGAGGGGAGGAGGGTACCATTTCCAGATTCCAGTATGAGGCTAGAAAAAAGGTCATGGAGTGGGGTTCTGGGTCTGTTCTTAGAAACATGGAGCTAAATCCTCTCAGCAGTTTTGCCAGGCCCTGGGGCACCTTGATGATACCGTCTGGGTAGGACAAGTAGGGAGGATGGGAGGTGGAGGGTGAGCCACAGTTCTTGAGGGCTCATTGCTGTTTAGCGGGCAGCTGGAGGTTTAGGAGACCAGCAGGCAGGCCTAGACCCTGTCCACAGAGTGGAGTTGCCTGTGGGATAAGAGTGGTCCTTCTCTTTCTCTTCCAGATGCCCCCATGGTCACTGGGTGGGGGGTTCTCACTGCCGGCTGCAGCACCCCCAGCCTACTGGGAAGATGGTCTTCGTGTCAGGTTTATTTTTTCCTGGTGCCTTCTGTCTAAACAAGAAGCTACAGAATCAATATTCGTATTCCCAAAGGGAAGGCTATGTGTAGTTTTTTATTTTTTCCCTTTCCCTTCCTTTCTTGTCCTGTGTAACCTGAAGAGCCACTTGTGCTGCCCTGTCAAGGGGAATCGGGGGTGGGGGGTGGTCAATGTAGGTGACCACAGAGACTGAGATGCCCCTAGAGGCTTGTGGAGTCCCCACAGCAGTCTCTTGGAGCTCCCTAAAGGAGTCGAGTATTCTGTCCTCCAAGCTTATGCAATCTGATCCTAGCCTCAGGTGGGCAGGCCCTGCCCTGCCACTGTAAGACTCAGGCTTTTGGCTTGGTATCCCCACTCCTGACCTGGCTCATTTAATCTTGGCCCCATGAGACTTTTCTTCTGGATGCGGTCTGGTCTGGTCTCCCTGCCCCGAGTCACTGACTAGTCGCTTCTGCCGGTACCTGAGCCTGGTGATGATGGTGAGGGTCTCACAGACTAGGAGACCTTGCTGAGCTGGGATTAAATGGGAGGACTCTGCACATGGCAGCCTGAGGGTTCCCACCTTGGATCGGGGGCTCTCCATCAAGGACAAGCACAACCCAGTCTTCTAGCCAGTAGTTGGCCTCATGACCTTGGACAGTCCTCCCCTGAGCCTAGTTTCCTGTCTCTAGCGTCCTCTGACTCTGACATTCCAGGGCCCTAAGAAGGAAGGTCTTTCATTTTCACAGTATCTATTATACCTTTTTGTCCTTATCAATCTTCAAATGGGAAGAGAACTAGAGAGGGAAGAGGGGGAAAGGACAGAAGGGAAAGAGAAAAGAAAAGAAAAAGAAAAAAATAGAAAAATGTGAATAAAGCTATTGTAAATAAGGAGGGGAGGGGGAGTAGAAGGGCGGGATGGGGAAGCAGGTAAACCAAGATATATCATGTACAGGTACAAACTAACTATGATGAATGTGATCATTATGTCTATCTAAAATGTGCCAATACATGTTCTTGGTTAAAAAAAAAAAAATAAGGAAGGTCTTCCACACTCTGCTCAAGCGAGTTGAGGCTTGACATTCTCTCCAGGTGTGAGGATGCCTGGCCTCATGTAAGGGCCTCTAGCTGTCCTTTGGGTGCCTTAAAGCTGCTTTTCACACTGACCCACTTTGAGCTCTGATTAGCCTAATTGTTAAGCAGAGAGGGAGGGGAACAAGAAGTCTTTCCACTGGTCCTTAACTGTCTCTCCCCACCTTGGAAATGATGCTCATTAAACAAAGGGGAAGGACAAGGTGAGAAGAGTGAGAAGTCACCCCCTCTGTCTGTCTCTTCCCCACCCTCTTAGAGTCTGAGCTCCTTGCTTCCTCCTTGATGGCTTTCTTTCTAGCCGGCCATTTCCCTCTCAGAGAGACCCTCTTGGGGGACACCAAGACTCTGCCATGCCTCCCATCAGCTGCATGGCCACATGACCTCAGGAACTTGTCCAGCCTCCCTGGGGCCTGGAGCCTTATCTATAAAATGAGGTTCTCGTGCTTGGGACTGCCTGATAGAGTTGGGATGTAACAGGTCATGATGGAGTGGCCTGGCCCCAGGCAGTGTGTGACGAGGGTTTATGGGCCTTGACAGGGTCTTGGAGGGCTCTCAGTCCAGTGACACCTGTCTATAGCACCCAACACCCAACCAGACCCTACCAACACCTGGGCTCAATTGTGGTTTCTGGCACTTTCCTCTAGTGCTTGACTCTTGCCTTGCCTTGTACCTTTGTGTTCATATATGTGTGTTTGCACATGGGTGTGTTCATGTGTGCACATACTTGTCTGCATGCTCACTTGTATACTGTAGCAGTAGGTGTGCATATGTCTGTGCTAACACATTGCATGAATGCCTGTAGTATGTATGTACACACATGCTCATGTGTACACACAAGTGCACATGTGTGCGTATGAATTTGAATATTGGCATGTGCTTGTTTACTGTGTGTGCCTATGTAGTGCAGGCACATAAAGGTTTATCTCTGCAGCCAGAGCACGCTTACAGTGCCTACCTTCTGCACCTGCCTTTGATGTTAATGCCAGGGCTTCCTGGGCAAATGCTGGCAGTGGTAAATAAAGCCTCCTGGTTGTTAGGATCTGTTTTTTGCGGACTTTTATGTCAGGAGCTGCCTGAGTTAAGGCTGAGCTACAAAGTTTGATCATCTACCAACTGGCACAGTGACAGTCTGAGAAGGAACCACACAGAGGCTGTGTCCCTATAATTCACATGTTTATAAGTTGAATGGTATTTAGATTTGTGGGGGGACCTGGGACTCAGAGAAGCTCTGTGAGTCCTTTGTGAAGTGAAGCATCTTTACAAACAGCCCTTCAGGTGGAAAGTCTGAAGCATGGGCCTGGAGGTCAGGGCTCAGGCAGAGTGGGAGACATGCCACTCAGGCTGTGTGACTTTGGGCTGACAGGTGCCCCTCTCAGAGTGGGTACCTCTCATGTGCATGCTGAAGGGCAGAGAATGGCAGGCCTTGGAGCATCCGCAGCAGGCTTGGGTTCCTTAGCTGCTGCCAGACAGCCGTGTAGTCAGCAGGTTCGACTTGGAATGTGCAAGATTTCTGCTTGGTGATCCCTGCTTGTTGCTCTACTCAGACATCTCCAGGGAAGTTGCTTCCTTTCTAGGATGCATTTTTGTCTCGAGTTTTCATGGCCACAGGTGTCTGGGTTCCCTGTGACAGGCTGACCCCTGAGGCTGTGCAGATCCTGGCTGACGGGGTCTGATATCTGAGAGAACTGTGAGTTGTGCTTTGCTGACCTTCTCAGGCCTGTCTGTTGTCAATGTGGGAACAGCCCGAGGTCCTGGGCATTAAGGGGGGGGGGGCTTCTGTAAAGGGAGGGTCAGAGTGGCTGTGGAGAGTTCAGGGGACCCACAGTTTAGGAGTGGTTCCTACAAGGGCAGGGAGCCTGAGTCGAACCATTTCCTTAGGCACTGTGGGCCTTGCATAGGGAAGGACGTATCACAGCCCCAGAAGCTCCTAGGGCCCGAATGATCTCATCACATAGACAGGGAAACTGAGGCCCAAGGTAGAGGCCACACACTTATGCTGGCTGCCCACACTCTGTGGGCAGAGCCCAGTCCCCAGCCCTAGAGCTCAATACATGCCGGTTGGAGGGTAATCCCTTATTTGGCCTTCCTCACATATGATGTACAATTATTTCTCTTAAAATATGAAAGCATGGGGAGGGAGCAAGTTGAGGTCTCCCTGGTTAAACCTGCAGAGAAACAGTGCCTCAGTGGTGTGAGACCCTAACTCCTGGGGCTTCTTGGGGCCAGACCTTGATGCCAGTGTCTTTGTCCCATTGTTTTTTCAGAGTTACCAACCCTTTCTGAGGCCCCTTGGAAAGGGTAGCTTTGTTACCAGGCAGGGTGGGCACAGATTGGCCAGTGTATTCCTGAGACAGGTAGAGACCCCTGCTCTGCCCCAAGTTTCTAGCTTGACATGGCATTTTAGTCTTGATAACTTCCTTCCGCAGCCCGTGTTCTCTTTCTGGCACTGCCTGAAATGCTGCATTTGAAGGCTTAAAGGTCAGGCATGTGCTGCCACCATTTCCAACAAACAAACAGCAAAACAACCCACCCCAGCCCTGCCCCCAGCTTCATTTATTAGAAATGAGAGTGCGCTGGCAGAAAGATGCCTTGTGCACTGAGGACCTTCACTGACAGGTATTTCTCCTCTCTGTGAGCTTAGGCCAGTGAGTCTTTCCCTCTCTCTTTGCCGACCCCATCCTGTAATGCCTCCCTTTGAGGGTTAACTGTGACCTTGTATGCCAGAAGCCTGCTGTGGGGAGTGCCTGGCACACATTCGAGGCCCTGCCTGGGATGCCTTGGCCTGTGGCTACTGGCTCTGGTAGTATCTGGCTTCTAGCCAGGCCGAGCCACTTGCAAGTCCTGGTAGGCTCTCTGGCCTCCCCACCTCTGGTCTTCATTCACCAGGTCTCCTGCCACCCTGTCCTCACTGTTAGGCCCTTCATCCCCTGGCAGGCTTGACCTTGGCTGACTTCTCTTATGACAACAGGATGGCTGCCACAGCTCCAGGCATCATGTCAGACCCAGACATTAGGTGTGGGGGAGGTGTTTCCTCTGGGTTTCTCTTAAGCGGGGGAGGAAATCTTGCCCAGAAGCCCCCAGCCTAGTTTTCCTCATACTTCATTCGCTAGCACTATGTCACATGTCCATTCTAAACCAATCACCAGCAATGGAAAAGGTATGCTGTGAATGGCTCAGGCTAACCAGGATTTACCCTTGAGCTGAGGATGGGGTCACCTTGGTGCTAGAGGTGGAGATTCTGCAGACTTGGATTTTGTTAGCAAGAAGGCAGGAGTGATGGAGGATGAGGAAACAGTGTCTGCATTGGGGTTAGACAAGAGGCCTGAAGTCGAGGGTAGAGGCTGAGAATAAAGCAGGAGAAGAGTCACAGGGGAGGGGAGGGATGGCCATGCTTGACAGAACAAGGAAGTACTATTGTTCTTCCACAATATCATCACTAAGGGCTGGGCCAAGAGTGGTAATTCCACACATGCTATCCAGTGAAGTCAGGCCATATGTGTGCCCATTTTGCAGACAAGAAAAAATGAGGCTCAGTGAGGCTAAGTAATGCTAAAATCTCACAGATGGCCAGTGGTAGAGGCAGGATTCCCAACCTGTGCTAGGACTGTTATTGGGTAGAATATTCCAAATAAGTGCTACCAGGTTCTGGATTGTTCAACCATCCTTTTGAGTTGGATTCTAGGTTCTTCCTGCCTTGAATAAAGAATTGAATGAAACCAATAAAAAGCGATGGCAAAGTTTATTTAAAAGGCAAAATGGAGATTTGGAGAGAAACTGGCTCTGCAGAATGAGTCTGGGCCGAACAAAGAAAAAAAAAGGTAGAAAAAATAAGAATAAAATAAAAATACTTACTGCGTCTGAGAGACATGGTACGAGCCATCATGGAAAGATATGATGGCCCAGTCTGTCTCTTTAATGGGTCTCTTCATGGTGTCTAAATCGTGTGAAGACCTGTGAGAACTTCTGCATCCGTTAGAACTTTTACATTTGGTCCTGAGAGGCAGTGATGGGATATCGTGCCTCAGGCTGATGGCAGGTCTAGGCAATTCTCAGAGAGGTTGCATCTGTTCGGGATTTTTGTGATTAACAGATCATGCCTACTTTCCCAGCCAGCTTTATCCACACCTCTCTCCTACCTCAGGACCATGCAGCCTTTCTTCTATAGCCCACCTCCTCCAGGTAGCCCCTGGCCACAGGACCCTCAAGCGTCCCCACACTCTGTTATCCTATCATATGTGTCCTACTGCATGGGTTGCCCCCTCTGATGATTACCAGAGGGATTGTCACAGGGCTGCTGGCTTTCTGTCTGAGCCTGTAGCACCCCTGGTCCCTGAGAGGAACCTGAGGTTACTGAGGAGAAGAGGCTCTTGACCCCCAGTCCCCTTCCCAGTAGATCCTGCCTTTACCTGTGGTGTGGTGTGGATCAGTGGGAACTGTTGGTCCTATTGGTCCAGTGTAACTCCTGTGTGGTACACATGGAAAAACTGAGGCCCAAAGAGGGGCACTGCTATGGTATATGTGCTGCCGAAGTGAGCACTGGGACACTGCTGTGGACCTCTCAGCAACTGAGGCACAGCCTAGACCTAAACCCAGAGGCAGGAGCAGCCACTACCCTCCAGTTGCCATGCTATGCCAGTTGAGTTGATTAGCCAGGAGCCTGAAGAAGATCATTTTGGCCACTCTTCTCAGCCAGGCCCGAGGGCAGATCATCCTGGGCGGCAGGAATCACTGGTTCGGAGGTCTAAAGACAAGGCAGGACGAATGGGCTAAGAGGACACTGACAGCAAGCCACATCCTGCTGCTGTGGAACAGTGCAGCTCACCTAGCATCATGGGCCACAGTCAAGGATGTGACCCGTGTGTGTGGCCAAGTGGAAGGCCCATACTTTTCTGGGTGCTGCTCATGAGACTTCCCGCTCATCTTGTGGGGAGTGCACCTGCAGGGTCTGGTGTGTAGTAGGGCCATGTTTGTGTGTACGCACTACAGAGAGGACCGGGGTATCGTTGGTCAGCTCCCCTAATGGATACAATAAGATCCATGCTCTGATGTGGCCACGTTACCATGACCTGATGCCTGGCCCTTCCCCTTATTGTCTGTACTCTGTTCCCTGGGTCTGAGCTGGGCACAGTGTCCAGGAGTCAGTCAGTTAAGGCCATATATCTTGGAGTAGGTCCTGAGCTCTGTCCTGCTCCTGAATTTGGGTGGTCCTCGGGGCACTGTTCCTGTCTTAGTTACTTTTCTTGTTGCTAAAACAAAACACTTGATACCTAAAGTTAAAGGAGGAAAGGTTTATTTAGCTCACAGTTCATAGAGGTTTCAGTTCATAGCTGGCTGGCTCCAAGGCAAGGCGGCATTGCAGAGGGGCATTGCAGAAGAGAAACAGTTCGTGGCAGGCAGAAGACAGCAAAAACAAGCAAGCAATAAGTGACAAGCCTCTTTCTGTCCCTTACATCCTATCTAGGTTACCCACCCTTAAAGGGGTAGCATTCACCCCCTTAATCCCAGCACTGTACCACAAATCAGTCCCAGTGTCACACACTCTAGATCCAGCCGCTTCTGAAAAGCCCCACCTGTGACCCATGAGACTTTGGGGGGACAGCTAGACATAAGCCGTAACAGTTCTCCATCTGTCCTATGAGGGGGGAGGGCCATCTGAGCCAGTCCAGGGGCAGGGAAGAAGCTTGTCCACTGGGCACATCTGTGAGTTCTCCAAGACCAGGATGGCCCCCTAATTCGGGCCTACTTCCAGTGCTTTCTGCCAATCACTCACTGCGAGCTGGTGGTACCGTCTCCCATGTGCACTTGGAATAGAGGCGACAGGCAGGCTAGTCTCACTCCCCACCCCCCACCTCTCCATCGTCACTCTCCTTTCTGTCCTTTCCACTCACTCCATTCCCACCATCCCCTGGGCCTTGTCTACCTACTCAGGCAGGGAGTCTTGGAGGGAGGCAGTGTGCTCAGTTATTTAACACTGACCAGACCTTGCCCAGCGTGGCCCCCAGAAACACCAGGGGCTTGTGCAGCAGGGCCTGGGCCTCCCCTGTCTCCTTCTTGTCCTACCTCACCCTGGTTTCAGCCCTGTCCAGCTCCCTGTGGGAGTCTAGGGAAGCCTCCTGCACCTTCCTCTAAGCCTCAGTGTCCTCGTTATTTCCAGCACTGTCCAGAGTGATGTCCTACAGCTGGTGATGATGCTTCTGCCACCCACCTGTGTAGCTGTCATCTCTCTTCTGCCTGTAAACTAGTGTTTATGGCGCCCACAACCCAGGAGCCTGCTTCTGATAGGTATAGGGAGTGTCTGAGAAGTGGGCACAGGAACAGGTCTCTTCCCCCAGGACTGAGTGCCCACTAGGGAGCAACCACCTCCTTCCATGGGGACGTAAAGGGCACCTATTATGCACATGGAGGAAGCTGGACAGAAGTTGGCTGGGCTGCAGGGAGCCTGGCCATCTGCAAGCAGGATCTACCTGTAGTCCGGCTGATCTCTTCTTGTCCCTTGCTTGGTGCTTGCTCCCTGAAGCCTCCCTAACTCCCTGTGTAGGTAGGGGGCTCCTAGGCTGCTTTAAGGCTCCCTATCTCATTCTTGTCCTGCAGAAGCCCTTGCTGCCTGGCTGAATGTTCACAGTGATGCCTCCTTCAAACTGTGTGCCTGGGATGGGTAACGACAGTGGCAAATGTCCTCGGCTGGAGCTCCTGTACCTACCAAGGGCCCAATAAATGTTTGCTGAGCAGGTAGCCCATGATCTGCCCAGGTGTCCACAGGCCACACTGGTCATGACTGGAAGCTAGAGCAGGCTTTTACGTGGCTTGGGAAAGGGCCCCGAATGGAGCAGGCGTGGCTGCTGCCAGAGTGCAAAGGTGAACACCACATATCCTCTGGCTCCTTTGCTAGGGCTTATCTCCAGAGGTGCCTTGGGGAGGGAGGTGAAGTGGGGACCTAGGAACCCATTAATCAGGTGGAGGCAGGCCCCAGACATCAGCATTTTTCTGGAGCCCTCCAGGTGAGCCAAGGTAGAGAACTATGGCTCCAGCAGGTAGATGAGAAGGTAAATACAGGAGCCCTACACTCTACCCAACAAAGGACCACAGACACTAAGAGAAGGGGAATGGGGAGCCTAACGTGAGGAATCCTGACACGGTACGTGGCCATGCTCTTTCCAGATGCCTGGTGTGCGGCCAGTGGCCAGCCCATTTCAGGGAGATCTCCTGGCCTGCTGAGAAGCTCCTCCCTCTTTGTAGACAATTCCTCTGTGTTGGTTGGTACTTGCCCACGCCCTGCCTTCCCTGCTGACCATTCCCTGCTTGAGTGGGCCTTGGGAAGCTGAGAGTCGGTAGGGGAGGTGGGCAGTGACAAAAATGTAGAGATGAGGATGAATAAGTAACTATGCATGGCCAGTGCTCCAAGCAACGTCCGAGGGGTGTTGAGACCGCTTGCTCCAAACCCCCCATTGCCTTAGCCATGACCTTCAGCCTTTCCATGTTAAATCTGGGGAGGCCCTGGGGAGATCATCCAGACCCACCTTCCCCTGAGGATGAGCCACTGTCTGAAGGAGCAAGCAAAGGGCGGGGGTGGAATCTGGGAGAAGCATGCCTTGCACCTCAGTCCAGCCCTGGTTTCTGAAGCTGGATTGTAGCCGTGGCAGCAGCCCCCACCTTCCTACAGGTGTGCTCCCCAACACTATGGCCCCTCTAGGCCATGCTGTCTAGCACCAAGGATGCTTTGGGCACCTTGCACCTCACAGCCTGGAGTTCCTTGGCATAAAGCTGCTAGGGAAAGGGTGGAGGGGAACAATCCCAGAGGCCATTAAGCCAAGTGATTTACGTGGTTCCTGAGGCAGTGCTGGGGGAAATATATTTCACAGGTGATTTCCAGACTGGTGGCGTATGGAGGAGGCCATTACTCTAAAACGAATAAGGGTGGGGACTTCACGCAGCCATCTGGAGGGATCCAGAACTATGGGCTTTGTTGTCCTCAATGTGTATATCTACTGTGTGCTAGAAAACTTGCACCAGGAAGGGCTTGGGAGGGGGAGGACCTGAGGATCAAAACACAGCCCCGTATGTTACCTTGCATGAATCATTTTATGCCTCAGTTACCTCATCTTTAAAATGAGGTCCTATTTCCCATGTTTTATGGTTATGAAGGTGGCATTCAGTCAGTCAACCAGCATTTTTTTTAATTTGAGCACCTGCTGTGTGCCGAGCCCTGTCCTCAGATGTTCTAGTGACAGTAAGTAGGAAAGGTGGCTTCCCTCTGCCCGGCTATGCCCCTGGGGATCTGGGGATTCAACGAAGGTGAAGCTCCTGGGGTAAGGCCTTTTAAAGTCTCTTTTCACTGTAGCAGTGGATCCCTCACACCCCACAGAGAAGATTTGCACTGCTAGGAAATCAGTATGGAGATTCCTCAAAAAACTACAACTAGAGGTTCCATTTGCTCCAGCTATTCCTCTATTGGGCATCTTCCAGGAGAATTAAAATCATCATACCACAGCGACATAAGCACAACCATGTTTATAGCAACACAATTTGTAATAGCTAAGTCTTGGAAATAACCTAAATGTCCAACAACTAACGAATGGCTAAAGAAGATGTGATTTTTCTACACGATGGAGTACTACTCTGCCATAAAAAAGGATAAGCTAGAGACATTTGTAGGTAAATGGATGTACCTTGAGAACATACTCTTAAGTGAAATAAATCAGACACTCATGAGTGCACATCAAATTGTTTCTCTGATAGGAGAAACTATAAGTGTAAATAAGGATAAAGAGGTGTAGTAGATATTATATAAAAGGAAGATAATATTCAAAAGAGAGGAGAAACAGAAAGGGGGAAGGGGGAAAAGAAGGAAGAGAAAAAGGAAAGAAAGGGGAAAGGGAAAAAATAGAAAAATATAAATAAACCTGCTGTAAATAAGGAAGGGGGAAGCAGAAGAGAGGGGTGGGGAAGAGGGGGGAAAACCAAGATACATCATGTACAGGTACAAAATAACCATGATGAATGTGACTATTATGTATACAATGTACCAATACATGCTCTTGGTAAAAAAATTTTTAAAAAAATAAAGACCAAAAAAAATAAAAAAATAAAAGATTGACTACAGAGCATCAGAGAGTAAAAGAAAATACCTGGGAAGTGGCAAGTACCTTGTAGACACTCGGGCAGGGTAGCAGCAGGAGGCCCTGACAAGTGGAGCTCCCATCTAGCTGCAGGAAGAGCTGGGGGCAGATAATATCCCCAACCTCCATGTGAGTCAAGCCAAGCCTCAGTGCTCTCTGCTGCCCCACCCCAGGGATAAGGTTACAAGTTCAAGAGCATAAAGGGGAGTTTTGGGGTACCCAAGCCAGGTAGCTCTACAGCATGGCCCAGGTGCGATGGGCACTGGTTAGTGTCAGCAGCACGAACGAATATATGAATGTCACTTCCGGTGACAGAGGCCCTCGCTGCCAGTCTGTTCCCCTCCAGCTCACTGAGACGACCCAGCTTTCTCGGGGCACCCCTGCTTGTTCCTGTCTGGAGTGCCCCTGGAGGGTGGGAGGCAGGGGTTAAACCCCTCCTTCAGCAAGGCAAGCAATCAGGAACGCTGTGCTAAATAAATGTACAGCGAAGATGGACAACTACTGTGAGCCTGCTTTTCTCACCTGAGAAATGAGGAGACAGGCAACCCCATTGCCTTTCTTGTGGACTAAGCCTGGGGACATATGAGCTGTGCTGATCAACGGAGGCAAATGCCAGGGGAGGGGGTGGCCCAAGGATAAGAGGTACCCTCAAGGGCACGAGGGCCTGGAGTGGGTTGTCCTTGGGCATCAGGCAGACAGTGGACAGCTCTGTGGGCTTGGTCATACAGGCTGTGCCCAGGGAGATCCTAGTATCTCCAGAGGCCTCCACTAGCTCATCCCACAGCAGTCCAGGGAGGGGATACACTCAGAGAACATGCCATGTTGCAAGGTGATACGTGCCATGGAGAAGGGGCCGGATAAGTTGGACGGAGATTACATTTTAACTGGGTGAGTGGAGTCAGAGTGAGCATCACAAAAAGACATCGAGCAAAGCCTAGATGGAGAGGAGAGTAGGAGCTGTGTGAGTATCTGGAAAAAGAGTGTTTTAAGTGAAGGAAGGGTGAGCAAGAAAGCCCTAAGGTGGGGTCATGGTTAGCGTACAGGGAAGAAGGGAGAGTGGTAGGAAAGGCAGTCAGAGAGTCACTCAGTGTGTTTCCGGCCATCGCTCTGAGTGAGGTGGGTGTCCATGGAGGAATATAACCATGGTGGCCATGGTGGCATTGGCCATGGTGCTGGTAAGATACGCCAGTGATTTGGTGTGAACATCTGGAAAGACAAAGTTGTGGCTGGCTGAGCTAAATGAGGCCAGGGAGCAGCAGGTCTGGGGACCATCAGGCTTTGGATACATTACATTTGAAATGACAACTAGGTGCCAGCATGGTGCTGTGTCTGAGCCAGCTGTATGTCTCTGGAGAGGCTGGACTGAGCTGTGCCTGCTCAGGCTGGGTGAAGGAACCTAAATAGACAGCCCTGCTCTGTGACCTGCAAGTTTACCACCCCTGCCTGTGTCCTGGGAGCTTGCCACCCTTGCCAGCCAGCACAGCATGCTCACTGTGTCTTGAGAGTTGCACTTCTACAGGCCTTGGTGTAGGAGCAGCCTGCTCCTAGCCAGGTCAGTCTGCTTGCCCTTTTTGGCCCCTAAGCCTTGCTGGGCTTCTCTTCCCTGATCATCATCCCCGATCATCATCCCTGATCAGGATCAGATGTCTGCTTGCTCCGCTTGAATTCTGAGCTCCCAAAGGCAGGCCTGAGTCTGCCTTGCTCACCACCAAACCCTCCCCAGTGCCCACAGTAGATTCTCAAGAACCTTCCAGATGGATGATGAGTGAGTAAGTGAGTAAGGTAGGTGTGAGTCTGCAGAAAGCTGAAAACACCTACAAACTATTTTCCAGTAAGGAACCCTGTTGGTTCAGCCTCCCTGAGGACACCACAGGCTCTTCAGGCAGAGTGGCTACTCTCTGCCTGGCCTCGCCCTGGGGATGCTGAGAGGAGGTAGGGCCACTTGAAGCTCCTTCCTCGCTACAGCTGTGCTGCCCTCCCAGCCTGCAGAGGGGATTTGCATTGCTAAGGATTCCCCACTTCACCACAGAGCACCCAAGTAACAGGCCCAGTGTCAAGGTGGGTGAGCACTTGCATTCATCAGCGGTCCTGTTAGGCCCAGTCTGAAAAGTAGGCACCATTGAGAAGTAAATCCCAGAAGTAGGCTTTCTCCCCCTTCCTGGCCCAGGCTCCCTGTGGTAGATATAAAGGAACTGGGGCCAGATCCCCGTTGTTTGAGGGGACCATGGAGTCTCCGTGTAGGGTTGGGTCAGCTCCCTTCCCAAAACTGAGAGAAGTCATAAATGAGAGGGAGCCCTTACCTGCATCCTGTTCCTAAATTTTGACAATTAGGGTCCACCTTGAAAGTGGAGGCCTGTAGCCTGGGGGACAGGGCTAGGACTCAGAAGCCAGATTTCACTGGGTTCATATCTGGTTCAGCATAGCCTGACTGTGTGGTCCTGGGCAAGTTACTCCACTTCCCCAGCCTCAAGAGTCTTTATCTGTAAAGTGGGCATGATTTGGGTCGCACCTGGCCAAGGGTCTTGTGGGAATCACACAGAGAACGCCCAGCACACGGTAGCGTTCTGTGTCATCATTTCCTTGCCCTGGGGTCCAGCTGCCTGCTAAAATTGGAGCCCTTTCCCAGTCCTGCCCTCCAGCTTCTCTCCTGCTGCAGGGGTAGGTGGTCAGGGCAAGAGCCACTCTGGTTGAGGTAGGATACAAGGATATTTGGGTACATCTGTCCCCGAGTGTTTTCAGGAGACTCTTCTCTGCCAAGCTCAGAGCTAACCTCTACGGGAATCTTGGTGATAGAACCACCCTACAGCCCCCACCTAAGGTGAGATTTGGTAAAATGTAGTGAGGACTGTGACTTTGAGAAGGGCGTGGGGGGGAGTTCAGGAAGGCTTCCTGGAGTAGGTGACTTGTCCAGGAAAAGGAAGGACAAGGTCAGAGAACAAGCTGGCCTTGGTGGGTTGGGTTCTGAAGTCTTAGCTTGGCTTCTCCTTTGTACCTGGCCCCTCAGGCTTCCACAGAGGACTCTTCCCTGAGGGAGAGCTAAGGACCCTGAGGGGATCTCTGTCCTCCTCAAGGCAGGAAGCTCTGTTGAGGACATGCACAGAGGACAGCTATTTGTGGATCAGTGAGGACTTGACTCATCCGGGGGGTGGGGAAGAGCTGTAGGAGGGGAGATGGGGATGTGTGAATCACAGAGTCTGACCAGAGTGGTTAGTGAAATGTGGACAGGGTCTTCCTGACACCTCTAGTCAGGGTTCAGCTACTGTGTAGGCCAGGAACAAGAGAGTGCAGCTCTTGAGTTCCCCTTGGACTTACCTGGTGACCTCCACAGGTGTCTCAACCCACTCTGTACCCCCGAGACTGGCTGGGAAGTGGATTTCTTGGCACAGCACCTGGCTGGGCACACAGGGCTGTGGCCATGTGCCCACCTCCTGAGAGCTAATCTTCACGGAGTCTTAGCTTAACCATTTGTGAAATTCTCATTGTGCCTGACTCTGAGGAATGTGCTGGGGAGATGAGGTAGCACAGGCCTCAGAATGCCCACAGTGTGGCTGAGGGTTTACCTCAGTGGTTAGATGGTTAGAATGCTTGCCTAGCAAGTACAAGGCCCTGAGTTTGATCCCCAGCACCAAAAAAAAAAAAAAAAAAAAAAAAAAAAAAAAGAAAAAGGTCCACATTCTGTGTCAGTGGCAGGGGCGGGTGGCTCCACGCCTCGGGAGCAGATGGCAAATACCTATCCCCAGTGGCTCTGGCCTGGATTCTCTGCTTTGCCCTCTGGCATCAGCTGGTTCATGAGCTTCTCTTGCTTATTGCCAAGTCCCAGCTCAAGACTGTTGGGAAATCCACAAATAATGACACTTGAATGCTGGCACTTCAGAGACTCCTGAGCCTTGGCCACCAGGGTGGTGTTGGCTCTATCTCAGATCTCAGGAAAGGATTCTGCCACCACCCTTGTGCACTCACTGTGGCTGCTGGTGTATCAGGACTTTCTCACGAAATCAAAACATACGACTAAACTGGATCCTGAGGGTGCACATAGAATTTTAGATGATCCTGCCGCCAGTGCAATTTGAAGACCACCTATGTGGCCCAACCTCATCACCCCACAGATGGGAAATCGAGGCATAGACAAGAGTGGGTAATCTTGCACAGAGGCCATGGAATCTGACCCCAGGAGAAGTGTGCAGGAGAAAGCACCACAGGGAAAAGGGTGGGTGAGGCTCTGGGTGGCCTACATTGGGGACAGAGTGACAGAGATAGGGCAGAGGACAGCCCAGGTATAGACCACTTCTTCTCTGCACTTTCTTCTTGCTTCCTGGAAGATGCGGCTGTACCAGTACCTGGCCCTTCTGGGAGAGCCATGAATTATGCAGAGAAGCCACAAGCCTGAGCAGGCCCATCATAAATGAGCCTTAATAATTTATACAGAGAGTAGCCAGGAGAAGGGAGGGCTTCCTAGGCCAGCACTGGGGAAGCCTCCACACTTCCGGCCCCTACATAGGCTCCCACTGCCCACACCACCTGCTTGTTCCTGGGGCCAGCCGCACACAGGCTGAAGCAGTGTGTCTGGGAGGTCAGCAAACTCTGGAAAGGTATATTCACTCAGCAGAGCACCTGTTTCTCCAAGCTGGCAAGGCGTATCCTCCTCCCTCTGGAGGATACTCCAAGGCAGAGGCGACAATAAAGGAAAAAAAGGAATGCTAACTAAAACAGTAACCCCAGGAAAGGCATAGAGATTAGTTTCTGCTGGGAGGTGCAATTTTAAATGGGGGTCAAGGTAGACTTCACTGAGCTGGCGATGTATACAGAGACCTAAAGGAGGCGAGAAGGGGCTGGTGGACTGCTGAGGGGAAATTGCCCTAGACAGAGGGAGCAGCCCATGCCAGGGTGTGTCCAGGCCATTCTGAGGTGGCCAGGAGGGTACTAGGGGTATGGCCACAGGGCGGACTTCGGCTTTTCCTGCAGTGCCATAGAGCAACAGCTTGGTGTTGCCAGAAGGAACACCATTCCAAAACGGTACCCTAGCTGAACGTAAACAGTGAGATACCAGGGCACAAGCTGGTGACTAGTGAGCTGGCAGTTGCTAGTCCAGTGGAGACAGTGGCTACCCAGGGCGAGTGCGGGGCCAGGAAGGTGATAGGCGGGGGTGGGCACATTGTGAAGGTGGAGCCGGTAGGACTGTGGACAAGTTAGATGTCGGTGTGGGAAACAGTGGGTTCCAGATCCCCCTGAGGCTTTTGACCTGAGTAGAGGGAGTGGCCTTCAGCTGTGGGGAGGTGAGCGATGGGTAGAGGCCAGAGAGTGGGCCCAGGGGGAGATCAGGATCTGGAGTATGGACACATTCAGAGGCCTGGTAGGCTAACCCAAGTGATCTTACCACCCCAGCAGCTGGGATTCAACACTGGCATCCTGTCAGGCATAGGGGTACATGCCTGCAATCCCAGCACTCAGGAGGCTGAGGCACAAGTATTGTTGCAAGTGGGAGACCAGCCTGGACTATGTAGTGAGACCATATCTCAAAACAAAACAAAATAACAACAATAAAAAGACTGGCATCCTGAGGAGAGGTCTATGCTGGCCCAGTTGGCTTTCGGGAACCGTGCAACCTTGAGCACTTCACTCAATTGTTCTGTTCCTCAGTTTACCCCTTTGAGGATTGAGGACAGTGATATGGCTACCGTGGAGATTAACAGAGAGTACAGTACAATCCCTGGCAGGGACGGTCCCAAGCAGACCCCTGGAGACCTGAATCTCCAAGAATCTGAGATTTGGAGAGGCCACACCACAGAGCAGGGTGTGGGCCTGGTACATGGCAGGGGCTGGAGGAGAGCTGGCCCTGCGGTCCTCCGCCCCGGGCATTCTCTGGCCCTGCTCTCCCCAGGGCCTGGGGCTCCAGCGCTCCCTGTTCCACCTCTTCACTGCAGCGCATCCCCCTCTGTTCTGCACCTCCTGCCTCTCCAGGGCTCCTCGGGCTTTCTGCAGCCCCTCCCTCAGTACTGCAGGGGCTGCTGGGCAGAATTTCCTCCCCTGGAAATTGGAGCAGTCCGCCGTAGGGGCCTCTTGCTGCTGGAAAACCCCAGGCTAGGCTCAGGGAGGGGCAGAGGCGGTGCTGCCCAGGTGCTGCTCTGGAGCCCTATGGCTGGGACAGTGACCATCTTGTACCTCTTTGTTCACTTTATGGATGACTAACCTGAAGTCCAGGCTGGCACAATGGATGTTATCAAGATCACACAGCAAAACGTGGGAGAAACAGAAGTCAGCCTCAGGTCAACCATCGGCATCCTCCTAACCACTGCTGGAAATCTCTTTCCCCTTTCTCAGCTTTACATTTTTGGCTGAGGCCTTGCCTTGCCTGTGCAGCCCACTCTGACTGCTGATCTCCCGAGTCCTGGCCCCTGCACTGATGGTGGTGCCGTGGTCCTTTGCTATGTCACCCTGGACACTTGCCATGCCTCTATGGGCCAATTGATGCCTCTTAGCCCCAAGTGATGCTGCTCCTTGACTCAGGCCTTGGTCCTTCCCTCCTCTGTCCCTCTTCCAGCAGAGTGTTATAGTAAATATTTGCCTGGACCCTGTGCCCTAATTAAAGCTGGCTGACTGTCTGAGGGGGAAAGCACAAGCTTGCTGCCTCCCAGCCGAGCACCAATTAGAAAGAAAAGTTCTTTCTTAGCAAAGAAAGGGAAGGGACAGCCCCATAATTAATAACCTCATTAAGGAGCGGTATTTGGGCAGGGTCCCAAGACACATGTAGTTGAGGCTGGTGGATTTGGGCTAATTCACGCTTCAGCAGCACTAGCCTCTCCGAGCTCCTCCAGGTCCATGTGATGGATGAGCAGGTTTTGCCCCGCATGCATGGAGTGCCCCCCTGCCCTGGAAGAGGGGCTTGGAGGGGGAGTAGGTACTCCAAGCAGCTCCAGGTTCCTCACTCTGGAGATCCCCTCAGCTGAAACACAAATGTGTTAAAGTTAGCTAATCCCCTTTGAGTCCTATGCCTCAGTTTATCTGCTTGTGAATTGGTAGGTGGCTAGGTCAGGAACCTTATACCACCATGAGTCAGCTGAGTAAGTATGCTTCCTTCTCACTCTGGCCTTTTCCCCTCCAGGGTTTGGCAGTGCCGGGCTGGTGCTGACCTCACCGGCCTCCATGGCTTGCCCCACTTTGCCTCTGTGGAGTGGGCCACTTTGGCTGGGGTGTTGTCCTCTGCCAACCCTGTCATCCTTTGGAGGCTGTGATCAGATTGGGGTAGGAGGCCTGCCCTGGGCGCTGAACCCTGAGAGATGCCGAGACCTGAGTCTCTGCTGAGTGCATGAGTAGGAAAGATGCTCTGGGGAGAGGCGGTCTAGAAGTCCCAGACAAGATGCCATGTCAGGTCTCCTCTGCATTTCGACCTCTGAGGCAGTGCATGGGCCCACACCCCACTGAAGGCCCAGTGTGGGGAGAGCAGCCCTGCAGCATGACAGTCTCGTGAGTGTGTGTGTGTGTGTGTGTGTGTGTGTGTGTATGTGTGTGTGTGTGAGAGAGAGAGAGAGAGTATATGGGGCGATTCTTGCTAGCGTCCTTTACATGGAGCGAGGCTTCCCCTTGCCTCCTTTTGGGTCCTGGCAGGTGGGCAGGGTGGTGAACTTTACCTCCATTTTCCACATGAGAAAATTGAAGCCCAAGAGCACATTCTGGTCCAAGGGCTTAGAAGAGCCAAGGCTGGACCTGGGCATTCAGATACAGAGGGACATCTGCCTAAGTGGTCAGGGAAGATTCCCCAGGGGAAGTGGCCTTGGGGGTACCACTACTCCTGAGGGCAGCTTTGAGCTTTCTGCCGTTTGCAGCAAGGCTGGAGCCTGGAGGAGGGACCAGCTGTGTCCTAAACCCTGCTGCAACCAGTGCCAGCCAAAGCTGCTCTCTGAACTTTGAGTGGCCATCCGGGAGCAGCATGCCCTTTCTGGGTGGCAGGGGATAGTGGCCTCCATGCCCACTACCTGCTTGTCTTCCCCTGGGCTGGGTCAGCCTAGCCGGGCTCTGGAGACTCTCTGGTCTGTCTCTGTCACTCTTGCCCCACTCCTTCCTGCCTTGTCTTTCTTTCCCTTTCAGAAGACTGTGAAGGCGACAAGGTAGGTGGTGGCAGGCCAGCTGAAATATAATCAGAATAATTAAATAGTGCTTTATTTTAAATTGTTCCTCCCCCAGAGCAGGGAGAATAATTGGCCAGTCTGTCATGAGAGAAACAGGAGACCTGGGGCCTCTGCCATTGCCAAGCTTGGTTCACTGTGCCCTTAGCAGCAAGGGCCTTCTGCTGTGCCTGACCCCTTACTCCCTTTGCCCATTCCAGCCAAGTCCTGTCGTAGCACCCACCCTCCCTCTTCACTTGCCATCCTGCCCTCAGTATGCACACTCCCCACACTCAGTGGCTGTCCTGTTCGGCTCCGGGGAGGGTTATAGGCCCCTGGAGGAACAGGGTATATCCAAACAGGCTGCCTGGTGGAGGCAGCAGAGCTTTAATGGCAAAAATGCTTCCATGTGCGGTGAGAACGGCCTGCAGAGGCCAAGCCTGGAGTGGGTCTGAGCCCGGGTCTCCTGCCAGACCCAGCCGCTCCTGGACCTAGTCCTGCCTGCTCTAAACAGGCCCCTTTCCCTTTCTTCCTCGCCCCTCTGCTGGGTCAACCGCCCACACCCATCTGTACCCTCTGAGGGTAAACCTGCAGTGTCACCTGTCTCTGGTTTTTCGATTTGTTTAATTATAGATGAGTTTTCTGCATAATTTATTCCAAAAGCCTGGATTATACTGTACAATTAAATCACATTCTGATCAACAACTTCACATATAAAATTAACAACTGGCAACAGTTAATCTATGGTGCCGCATCTGCACATGGACTCTTTCTTTCCCCCCCACCACCATTCTTCTCCTCCTCCATCTCCTACCTGCCCGCCCCCTCCCTGGGTGAGCATTTGCAGCTGGCTCTCCCCACCTGAGTGCTCTGCCATTTCACTCAGGGTCTCCCTGCCTTGTAGCTGGGGTCTCAATGGTTCTGTCACTAGAGGGGTCCTCAGCCTCAGCGACTTGCCCCTTGTCTGTGGATGACTCCCCTCCCCATCCTCACTCCCCTTGGTTCTGGAGAATAAGGCCTAGCACATGATTTCACACATGATTTCATCTTCTTTCCTGCTGGGCTACCTCAGCCTGCCAGGCCTTCTCTGAAGCACCTTGCTCTACCCACCCACCCACCCCCAGGTGTAGGAATTTATGGACAATTGCCTGAGCACTCAGTGGGCTCTTGGATCTTGGAGGAACAAGGTTGTATTGGAAGAGCTTCTAGCCCTCAGGGGACTGCCCAGTAATAATACTCTCCATCAGGGTGCCTCGAATATCTGTCTATTATAGCTATTTAGCTGTTCACCATTAACCCTGTTGACCTATGGGAAGGCTGAGGTTCCAGGGTCACACAGCTGGCAGAGGTGGCCTCTCCCCTGAGATTTCCCCAAGGCTACACTCTCCTAGAAGGGTGGGTTCATGAGCCTGATGGAGGCAGGGCGATGGGTCTGGCTTTCCTCTAAGCATGGGATTCTGCATCCACCCTTATCAGTTTAGGGTTCTGGTCTGAGATGTGCTGCAGTGCCTTTCCCACCCTACATCTGGGCACATCAGAGGACTTGTCTCAGTCCTCAGCCTCTCCCAGGCATGCAGCAGTCAGGAAATGCAGCCTGTAGCCCCTGGCTGAACTGTCTCCTGCCAGAAACTCTCTCCTCACTTTCTTGCTAATGTGGCACTTAAAAGCACTTAGAGATAAGCAGTGTCATCTCAGCAAGGAGGAACAGAGAAAATCACAAGGATGTGAGGAGCTAGTACGCACACCTCTCTGTTGAGAGTCTGACCCATAGGCAGCACTTTCTGGCTGGGAGGTATTGGCAAAGCCAAGGACTTGGGCCCAATTCAGTGGAAGCCTGGGCGGGATTTGGTCAGTTTGACTTTGACCCAGTGGGGCCACAAATCCTGACGTAACTGTCCCCCTTTCTTCCAAAGCCCCTGTGCTTTCTGCAGGGGTGAGCCTAGTTGTGCCTTAGGTTGGACTCAGCTTGGTAAGTGCCTTCTGCAGTCTCAAATCAGGAAGCTATGGGGGCATAGTCACCCCCTGTCCTTCTCAGTGCCCATGTGTCACTTTCTAGAGCTAGCCCTGGGACATTGGCCAAACCCTAGAACCCACAAAATCATATTTCTGTGGCAGTGAAATCGATTCTCCAATTCTCTGTCATGTTCTTTTTAACTCTAGGACACACATATTGCCTTCCTAATTGGGTTTGATTTAGGCAAAGAATCATAGTAACTTGTTTTCCCTGGCACTGTACTGCTGGGCAGTGTGCTAGGGCCTCAAGTCTGCCCATCAGGCCCAGGATGCCAGACTCAAGGCTAGAGCCACCCCTGCACCCTGGGATGATGTGTGTCTCATATTGAGCCACTCATTACATCCCACGGCAGAGTCCAGAGCTGCTCTCAGCCTGCTGGTTGAGAGTGCAGGGGTGTGTGTGTGTGTGTGTGTGTGTGTGTGTGTGTGTGTGTGAAAGGGAGAGAGAGTCTAGAGGAAGAATTATTGGTTGACTTGACTTGAGATTTGGTTCTTCTAAAAATTATTTGGTTCTTCTAAAAATTATTTTAGTATTGGAACAGCCTTTTTATAGTGATTGTATTAATAATATTTTGTCTGTACAAAATAAAAACTTGGTATCCATGTCTGTTCTGCTAATTAATTTCCCTGTACTTATCTGCGAAATCCCAGAAAGGGAGGCCTATAGGCATATAGAAGAGAGTTCACACTCTGGGGGTAGAATTGGTGTTCTGGTAAATGTCAGTTTGCTCTCCAGGAGAAAACCTGTGATATTTAGCATTTACCAATTTCTGGGGTGTAAATGTTCCCAGTGTGACAAACTTTACACCCCCAAGATGATGGTGCTGAATGCTGGGAAGAGGTACACAAGTCAGCACTTTATCAGCCTCTGACTCTAGCACCCTTTAAGACAAGTCCTGTCTACCTTTTCCTGGACAGGTGATCTTGGGCTGGTTGATTAAACCCTCTGTGCTTCAGTTTCCTCACCTGTAAATTGGAATGATAATGTTTGCTATCTTTACGAGAGTTGATGTGAGAGAACATGTGATATACTGGCACTGTACTTTGTACATAGTGGATACTCTTATATATTTTAGTCCAGGAAGGATTGTGATTAACATTTTGTCCCCTGGACTGGTGAATGGCTGAGGTCAGGGTCAGGGCCAGGGCAGAGCTAATGGTTCCCTTTGGAGATCAGATCCTTGACCTTGCTCATTTGTCTGCCGCCTGCTCGGCAGGACACAGGACTATGTGACAGTCCATCCCAATATTAGCCACCAGGGTTCTACTGTTTCAGGATTATAAAAGAGCCACCTGCCACATTGTCCACCCACAGCCAGGGCCAAGACATTGGTGCCTGGTGGACAGTGGCCAGCTAAGGTGGCTCTCTATTCTTTGGCTATGCCTTGCCCTCCCTGGGCTGACAGCTGAAGCCGGATAGCTCTTCCTAGCTCAGCCTGCAGCCTGGCCTCCACCTGGACTCAGGGTTAGTTTCCCCTGTGGTTGGGAGTGGAGGTGGGAATCAGGCTGTGGCTCAGGCAGCAATAAGGCAAAGCTAAAACCTCTGTCTTTTGATGTTGATTTTTTTCCCATCATGGTCCTGACATTCAGCTTGGCAAATTGCAATTAGTGATCTGCCTGCCTCCTGCTCTGAGTTCCCATGCCAACCGACCCAGGCACACACAATGGCATGTGCCCAGCCCCCCAGCTAAAGGCCTGAGGAGGGATGTGGGGCAGGAGACCAGGGTAAATGCTTGTCCACTTCTGATCCAGGGAGCCAGAAGACAGTTCTAGTCCCAAGTGACACTGGGGAGGATGGCAGGCCCAGGGAGGGGTGTTAGGGCCAGATGGAAGCTTGTAAGCATCATTCCATCCCTGGTGTGCCCTGTGCCCTGTGCCTGACCCTTGTCATAGTTCAGTCTCTATGATGATTCTCCTGTGGGCCCTCCCTGGAGAGGCCTTGGCCTACAGAATGGAGTGTGTCAGAGGAAGGGGAAGTCCAGGTACCTTTTGAGGCACAAGAAGGCAGGAAGACTTGATTATAGCAGAATGTCTGACACTGTCTGAAGGGGAAGGTCACAGGTTTGAACCCAGTTGAGGCCTCTCCCCAGATACCTTCCCTTTTCTTGGGGTAGAGAATATACGGCCATGTGGCCACCTGTCCATCCTGTCCACTCCCAAATATCCCTGAACAGTGCCCTTGGATTGATTATTCTCATTGGCACTCTCAGAGGTGGCCCTCCCATTCCAGAAGAGGAATTTGAGACACAGGTGGGTTCAAATGACCCTAGGGTGGCACCAGGGAGACCCGCTCAAGCTTCTGACTCAGATAAAGCATTCACGAGACTTGTTAAGCCCCCAGAAAGGGGCACGATGGTCTTCAGTGGACCTGTGGATGAGCATCTAGCAGTGGGCCTCAGATAAGCATCTGTACCAGGATACAGCACTCGGAGGGCTATGTGAGCTGGAGCGCTCCATGTCCGCTGCTCAGATGAGGCCCAGAGAGGCAGGGACCTGTCCAAGCTTACGTCGTAGCTTGGTGGTGACAGCGGCCTTCTCTCCCCCTCCCCAGGCCCCACCTGGCTCCATCCTGCCTAGTTCCTCCCTGGCGTCCAGAAGTCCCTATGTTCAGAGCAGCTACATCAAGGGCTGCCTCTTCACAGCGGAGAGTAGCCTCCCTGCAGGCTTTTTGGAGCTCCCTAACTTCCTCAGCACATTCACAACACACTCCTCTCTTCTCCCTGGCTGGCTGACAGTATGTGAGGAGAGGCTAGGCCCCCAAGGCTGGACTTCAAAGGAGAACCACAGGCACACTCTGATTTCTTGCTTCTGTTTCTCCTCTAATCAAAATTGGGTTGAGTGAATGGCTGCTCTGATCCCCCCTGCGTGGCAGGGGCTGGACTGTCCCAGCTTCAAGTGGACCTGACATCTCTGTCCTCTCTCTGCACACAGGATGCAGCACTGGGCCCGGCGCCTAGAGCAGGAGATTGACGGCGTGATGCGGATCTTTGGAGGTGTTCAGCAGCTCCGTGAGGTGAGCCTGGTGTACCCACTTTCGCCCAGGGACCCTCTTCCATGTGGGTGGGCAATGTTGGGGATTTAGCATTATTGAGGTCTTGGTCTGTGCTTTTCAGGGTAGCCATTGAAGCAGTGACCCTCTGGCACTGATAACTCTTGCCTTTGGGAGGGTGTTAGGGCTTTCTAGGTTCCCCTGCGGGTGGGCTCTGTGTTTGAGGCAGTGCCTGGGGTGGGAGCCCAGGCCCTTGAGAGGCCAGTGGCTACAGGGTGTGTGAGGAAGCCCAAGACACTAACCCCAGAATGATAGAATGGCCGGCCCAAACAAGCCTGGGGAAGCAAACCCAGGAGCCCGTGCTCGTAGCCTGTGAGGAGTGGCAAGCCTGTGTACTGCCTTGGGATGAGGGATCAGAGTGTGGGAGGGGTGATTGATTAGACACCAGCAAGCACATTTATCCTGGGAGATTATGTTAATGTTTGAAATAGTGATGTGAAGAGCAAGCTATCTGTCACCCCTAGAAGGCTGCAAAATGTGTCGCTGTCAGGCCACAGGCTCCTGAGCTGTTGCTCTTTATGTAGAAATGCAGGGCTCGGAGAGCTGAACTCTTGGAGCACTGCGGATGGGGCTCCTGGGATTCTCTTAGCTGGGGCTTAGTTTAGGAGGTCTTTGACAGACCTGAGCAGGGGATTAGTGGGGATCTCTTGCTGATAGTTGGCCTGCGAACAACAGAAAAGATGAGTTACTGTGGGGATTCTGTTGAGAGTCCAGGCCCAGGGTTCAGTGGTTAGATGCTCCTCTGTGTTTCTGTCATCCCTTGGCCAGGGCTACAGTTAGCAGATGTAACTTCTGGGGGCAGGGGCCATGGGGATCACTGTCAGTCTTTTCCCCATACTTAGCTTCTACAGGTGCCCACAATATGGGAGTGGCAGCGTGTTGACATTGCTTGTGGATGTAGGACCCCTGAACAAATGTGACTTGTCAGAGGTTGCTATCAAAGGGGTAACATGGTCCAGGTCTGGAGGTCTGTACCACTAGCCCACTTGCTGTCCTCCCTGCGATGGTCCAGGTCTCCAAACCTCCCTTTCCTGGTTGCTGGGCTCGAATTGCAATAGTCACATCCCACTCTTCCTGTGAACTCTCAATGACTCAGCTGTGCTTGGAAGCCAGCAGAGCTTCCAGAGAAAGCACTGTAGGAAATGCTGTTCCAGAACAGGAGTCAATTTAGGCTCAGGAATAGCACTCAGCACTAAGCAGGCTCTTAAGTGGGTACTGCCAAGTACAACCGTGTAGGTTAATGAAGGAATGATAGCTCCCGGAAACGAACGCCGTCCGCCTTTCCAAGTTTTGTACAAAGACGTTGGATGTACCAGTTAAGACTTCCATGCTTTGAACCCTCAGCTCCAGGATGTTGTTTATTGTGCGCTTAGGGGTAACTCATACCCGCAACATTTGCCCATGAGAAAGTAGTGTGCACGCTTTATGCTTGAGATGTGGGTCTGTCAGCTTCCTGGATGGTAAGGACTCAGTGAACCTGTCTTCTTCCTCTAGGTGAGCCCTTGACCCCACTCTGATCCTTCTTTTTGATGCCTACCATGACTGGCAAGTCTGATAGCAAAAATGGCAATGGATTTGAATTTCTCCTGTTAATCATTTTCACTCCTAGGATGTGTTCCCTTCCTTTCAAGTGGGACCTGAGTGATTTCAGGCCCTTTATCACTGTGTCTTGCCTCACTCCCACATGTCCTGCAGTGGCAAAGCTGTCACACAGCTGGCTTGTGGCAGAGCTGGAGCTTGGGCCTAGGCTCCTGCCTCCTGTTCCAGGGTGCTACTCTTCCTCTGGCTGTGCTCCCCCTCCTGGGAGGGTGGACAGGATGAGTCTGGGGCAGTAGGGAGCTGGGCTGGAGCGGGGTGTGCTTGGTGTGGAGGCAGACAGAGAAATGCTGACCAGGCGTCCGCTCCTCCTGGCAGCCCCACTGCTGCCCAAGGCTGCCAGCACTCCAGCAGCTCTGTCCTGCTCCAGTTTTTCTCACCTGCTTCCTCAGCCTCTTACTTCCTGCTGACAGCTCTGAGGCTACTTCTTGGCACAGGGCACTTTAGAGAGTTGCGCAGGTGGGGTGGCAGTGGGGCTAGATATGGAGTTCTAGAGAAAGAAGGCAGACCTGAGGGAGCAGGAGGGAGCCGGTGGAGGGCGCCCCCTCCCGTGGCCCACACCCAGTCATGACCCTCACACCACTACTCACCTTCCAATGCAAGTAAGAGGGTCCAGTGTTTCCCCTTCCATGCCTGGCTCTCACAGGTCAGGAGGATACTTGGAGCAGAGCCCTGACCCAGCTGTCAGTGCTGCCATGGACCAGCTGCCCCTCCTCAGGCCTTCCTGAGCTGATTCTGAGCTGCCCCCAAACACCCGCAGCTGGGGCGATCCTGGTGTCAAAGCCCCCTCCATGACTGCTCTCCCTGCCTGCCCCAGTCCTAGAGGCTGCCCCACCCCCAGTAGCTTGGCGCCTTGAGGGCTGGCAGCTGCAAGAGAGCAGAAACTGCAGACAGTGGCATTTGGGAACATTTTCCTTGCCTTGGCATTTTCCTTCTCTTGGCCTTAACACAACCTATAGGGGCACCACTGGGGGCAGACTGCGACCCATTTACAGGTTGGAAACCTGGCATGCCTTAATGGGGAATGGGGACTATCTATGAAGACCCCATTGCATTTCCTCATCTAATCTCCTGGGCCAGTCCCTACCCTGAGCTCCTGGTACTCACATGCTGCCACCCTCAAATTTAGCCAGATCCACCTGAGCCACTCCCTCCTGGGTACCTCAGCCCTACCCAGCCCACTCTTACCCTCTGTAGGCCACAAAAATGTGGACCCTGAGCAGTCTATCCCTCCACGCCCCCTTGGGCTGAGTGAAGGCTCCCAAGTCCCCTCTCTACCCTCCCCCACCAGCACCATATTGTCCCCATCCTGGGGGGAGAGCAGAGAGCATATGCTTAGGCTCTGAGCTCATTTACATAATGAGGTTGATCAGGATGAATAATTCATCAGGTGCCTGGGGGTGCATGGGGACAATGTGGAGATGGGCAGGTCTGCCCTCCGAAGCCCAGGTCACTCTGACAAGTATAGCCAGGGACCCACCC